>PVIR01032715.1:0-18427 GCA_004026965.1 Petromus typicus
AGCCATAGCAATTAGGCAAGAGAAAGAAATAAAAGAAATGAAGGTAGGAAAAGAAGAAGTTAAACTGTCATTATTTACTGATGACATTATACTCTATCTAGAGTATCCTAAAAACTCAATTAAAAAACTGCTGGACCTAATCACCAATTTTAGCAGCACAGTTGGTTACAAGGTCAACATTCAAAAATCAATAGCCTTCGTATACACAAACAATAGACTCACTGAGATAGAAATCGGGGAGTCAGTCCCTTTCAGAATAGCACCAAAAAAGAAAATAAAATACCTAGGAATCAATCTAACAAAGCAGGTGAAAGAACTTTCCTCTGAAAACTATAGCACTCTGAAAAAAGAGGTATAAGATGATATCAGAAAATGGAAAGTCATACCTTGCTCCTGGGTAGGAAGAACCAATATTGTCAAAATGGCTATACTCCCAAAACAAATATACAGATTCAATACAATTCCAATTGAAATCTCAACAGCATGTTTCACAGATCTAGAGAAAAAAAAATCCCAACTTTCATCGGGAACCACAAAAGACCTAGAATAGCCAAAGAAATTCTAAGCAACAGGGACATGGTGGGGGGTATTACAACTCTGAACCTGAAAGTATACTATAAATCCACTGTGATTTAAAAAAAAACATGCATGGTACTGGCAAAGTAGCAAACCCAAGGATCAATGGAGTAGACTAGATGATCCAGAAACTACTCCAGATCACTGAGCCCCCTCATCTTTGACAAAGGAGCCAAAAATCCTCAATGGAGGAAAGATAGCTTCTTTAACAAATGGTGTTGGAAAAACTGGGCTTTAACTTGCCAAAGATTAAAACTAGAACTAACTCTTTCACTGTGCACCAAGCTATAATCAAAGTGGATAAGAAATGTAAATATTAAAACAGACACTCTACACCTGTTGCAAAACAGGTTAGGTAAAACTCTTGAAGATATTGGCTTAGGGAAAGACTTCTTGAACAGACCCTCTATACCACAGGAATTGGCTGAAGAAATCAACAAATGGGACCTCAGTATTTAAAAAAGCTTCTGCACAGCAAAGAAAACCACCAACAGAGCAAAAAGGCAACCAGTAATGTGAGAAAAAATCTTTACCACCTGTTCCTCAGATAAAGGGTTACTATCTAGAATATATAATGAGCTCAAAAAAATCAGCCCAACCAAATTTAATGACCAAATTCAAAAATGGGCATCTGAAATGAACAGATATTTTTCAGAGGAAGAAGTAAGACCAGCTAAAAAGCATATGAAGAAATGCTCAGCATCATTAGTCATTCGAGAGATGCAGATGAAAACAACATTGAGATTTCATCTCATTCCACATACAGTGGCTGCCATTTCAGAATCAGCTAGCAGCAAATGTTGGCGAGGCTGCGGAGAAGAAGGAACCCTTCTCCACTGTTGGTGGGACTGTAGACTCATATAACCCCTGTGGAGATCAGTTTGGAGATTCCTCAAAAGCTAGGATTGGAGGTCCCATTTGACCCAGCCATCACCCTGCTAGGTATATGCACAAAAGAATTAAGAGATTCATATCACAGTGACGTATATGTACCCATGTTTATAGCAGCTCAGTTTGTGATTGGTACATCTTGGAAACAACCCAAGTGTTCATCAACTGGAGACTGAATAAAAAAGCTGTGATTCTTCTACAGAATGGAGTATTACTCTGCCATAAAAAATGATAAGTTTGAATCATTTTTACTTACATGAACATACCTTGAGGATATCCTCCTAAGTGAAATAAATAGGCCACAGATAGGTATTGCATCTTTTCTCTGGTATGAGAAAATAAAGATGTAAATGAGTCCTAGAATTATATGTTATATATTGTGAAAAGAAAATACTCTAAGTAAAATAGGGTGAAGCGGGAAAAATAATGAGACTATAACAAAAAAGAAAGGAAACAAATTTTATGTATATAGTGGGGTGGTGTGATGGGTAGGGCTATGGGAAAAAATGAGAATTAAGTTGTATCTTATACTAGTACAAATCCCCATTATGGAGTGCAAACATAATGCATAATGTACCAATAAAGATTTCAATAAAAACTAAAAAACACGTGACACATATAGGGTGGTTAGGGGAATGGGAATAAATGACAAGTCACGTCATGTACTAGTATACATTGTCAATGTTGAGTGTAACCATGGTATGTATGTAAAATGTACCTGTTCCACAATTTAAAAATTTAGAAAACATGTAACACATTTTGAAGACAATTCAGTATCATGTATACCTGTCATATCATATTTACTATCTTTTTTTTTGAGACAGGTTTTTGCTTTGTACTTCAGGCTGGCCCTGAGCTCACCATGTAGCTCAAACTGGCCTCTCAGGCAGCAATCTTCCTGCCTCTGCCTCTCAAGTGCTGGGATTACAGGCCTGAGATACCACGCCCGGCTTTACTGTCATTTTTAACTCTAAATAATATGTCAGAGGAACTTTTTGCTTACATGTTACATGAAATTGTCACTTTGAAGGTAAAATTTTTCAGAGTTTCACATAGTTGAAATTTGTGTATATGTGACAGGATAATGCATCCTATTAATATGCTAGATTTATATTATTATATAGATTTTCTTACTTTATTTTAAATAGCTACATGAGAAAATGGTTTCCTACCTCAGTGAAGGCAAACTTTTAGAGACCAAATGCCAAAAATGCAACCCAGTATGACAACACAGCGTGCAGTCCTGAGGTTTTAGTTCAAGAAAAACAACATTACCCGAAACCTGACTGCTGGGGGAAGTGTGCTCATCTCTCCACAAAGAGGACTCCACTGGCTGCTGCAGCACATGACTCAGGGTCACCAACACCTCTCTTTTGTGTAGCTCAGAAATCAGAAGTTCATCAGGTGTAAATTTACAGATCACAGTAAGTGTGCTATGAAAAAGAATCAATTTTTAATTTGCCAACAGCTACTGTGTTTCAATTTTTACAACCAATGAGGTGTCATGTATCACATTTTATATAATTCTGTCATTTGTCTTTAAAATGTTATGTTATAGCTTAGCAACAATGTAAATTAAAAATTATCACAAATATCAATGCTTCATAAACAATTTCATTATTGGTACAGATTTTACCTTGATGACTGGACATGGTTCTTGCATAATTTCACAACCTTTCAAGACCTGATATTTTTCCTCATTACAGAATCATTCTCCACCTCCGAGTAAACCAC
This sequence comes from Petromus typicus, assembly GCA_004026965.1. Lineage (NCBI taxonomy): Eukaryota > Metazoa > Chordata > Mammalia > Rodentia > Petromuridae > Petromus > Petromus typicus. The sequence goes on from PVIR01032715.1 coordinate 3,202, forward strand.
CACAAACTGATTTTTCCTTTTTATGTTCTTGCATTTGTGTATCTAATACTATTGAAATTTTGTACAAGATTTGGTGTCTAAAAATAACTTAGTTATTTCAAAATGTGTATATATTTCCCTAGAATTTGTTCACTAATTCATCTATTTTAATAATTTTAGTAGCTACCTGAAATATATATCTAGAATGAGGATGTAATTTATCGTGTTTTGACACATAATATTCATCATGAAAATTATTTCCATATGAGCTGTAAACATTTTAGTTCATCTGTCTCTCTAGTGGGTGGAATTGCTCTTTATCATTGCTGTTTTTCATTTCATTTCTTTTTTTTTTTTTTACAGTGTTTTGCTTTGTATTTCAGGCTGGCCCTGAGCTCAGCTTCAAACTCACATCACAGCAATCCTCCTGCCTCTGCCTCCCAAGTGCTGCGACTACAAGCATGAGCCATCACTCCCAGCACTGTAGTATGTGGTACTGATTGCTGCTGGGTGTGAGTCTCCAGCCCAGGGTGGTATGTGGTTACTGAGGATTGAACCCGGGCCTTTGCACTTGCAAGACAGGCACTGGAACCACTGAGATAAACCCCAGGCCTCTCATTTCATTTCTTACTAACACAAAGAGTTATTATTTCTAGTGTACCCAACCTGTATGCCAACAGAATCCAAAATATTGCTTCAGTCTTGGAAAATTATAAATCTCTTTATTAGTGAATACTGATTCTTAATTTTTTTCACTCTCTAACAGTCTCAGTTGTTACATGACAAAGTCATTCAATTGGCCCACATGAATTTAAAGTTCCTATATATTTCTCTTTACTTATTCTCTTCACAGCACAGTCTGAGAAATTTTCTCATTGTTCTTTCTATAATTATTTTTTAGGTATGACCAGTATTTTTAACACATTTTAATAAAATTTTAACTATGAATCTTTTCTATTTTTTTTTGTTGTTGTTGTTGTTTCAAACAGGGTCTCACTTTTATAGTTCAGGCTGGTCCTACGCTCACTAATTAATTTCTTCCATATTAAATTTGAATAGTACTAAATTTTAAACTTCAGATATTAAACATACTTATTAATTTATCATCATAGAAACAAATTATGTATCCTATTACTCTCAATAATTGTAGCTACCCATATCCTCAGACTAGTTTATTTTTATTCATATTTGTTTCTTCATGAAATTGTATCATAGAACTATTATCAAGAATATCTTGGGTGAGGGATTTAGATCAGTGGTTACAATGGCTTGTAAGCCTTGCAAGCTCAAGATCCTGAATTTGATCCCTACCACAGACCACAATGCAGGGTGTGATGACTCACGACTGTAATCCCAGCACTCAGCAAGCAGAAGCAGGAGGATTGCTGTGAGTTTGAGGCTGGTCTAGGCTACAAAATGAGACCCTATCTCAGAATACTAAAAAATAATAATAATGATATTTTGCCCATGCAAATATTAATTTACTAAATGAATCCTTAGATTACAAAATGCATTCTATGATCTTTCATATATTGAGAAATTATATTAAATTCTAAACTTGCATGTATGATAATTTATTAATTTGTAAGTTAAGTTACTGAAAAATATATTTGTTACTACAGTCCCCCTAGATTTTCCACATTCTAGCCATTTTGGAATTTCTTTCTTCTGTGTTGTGGCCAACACCTTTCTTTTGTCCATTATCCTTTATCTTTTTCTTCCCATGATTGAGTTTATTGTAAATCTGCCTTCTGCAAAACTTTTTTTTTTTTACTGAAAAGGAACCTTTATGCATTTCTTATTCACTTTACAATTTTCAAATGCAGTGACTTATGTTTTCAGTGTCGGTCCCAGACATTCCTGCTTTCTTCTTATTTGAAGCCTTGACATTTACAAATTACAAGAATTTTGCTTTATTTAATTTTTATGAAAATTCTGAGCTGGCAAAGTATTAAATTTCCTTCTTATGCCTAAGGGAAACTTATTCTTTCCATCTGTTATTGTCGTACTGTTAGCAATTTCTCTTCTTTTTCCTCCAAGTTCTAATTTTGCACATTTAACTACTTAATTCAGACAGTGTTACACAGCCTCAGTTTCTACCTGGAAATACTGCATGTGTTTCAGTTTGTGCTGGGTCAGCTTGTTTACGATGAGAATTATACTTCATAAAATCTGTGGTGTGGTGTCAGAGACTCCTTCAGGAAGTATTCCATCCCATATGCCCAGTATGTGACATAAGGTTGAAGATAAACTTAAAATACAGTTAAAGAGAAAACAGTAAACAGAGATGGCCAGTGCCCATTAGTAAAAGGCATTGGTCTTTCTCATCCACTGATTTTTATTATTCATCAGTTAAAAGAAAAGTTTACCACATATGCATTGTGTAGCATGAAAACTAATGAAGGTAAGGCTTTAAAGAGAAAACTGAAAGCATGTTCAAATTAGAAGCAAAATAAATGAAATATATGGTGTCAGAGCATTGACCCTCAAGTAGAAGGTGCAAATTGTGAGAATGGAATTTGAGTATGATTTACTCTGACCTCAGCTCAGATGTGATCTCCTATTAGCCCCACAGCTTCGCTGGCCTCCACTGTGGCCTGAAGGCCATGTTGACCTGAGCACTACCACTATTGCTTTTCTCTGAGACATTTTGTGAATGATATCACTTCAGGGCTTAGTATGTAGCCCAGGCGAGCATCAGACTCACAGCTATCTTCCTACCTCTGCCACTGGAGTGCTGGGATTAGAAGCATGAGCCACCAGCCTGGCATTGTGATGTGTGGTTCCAGGGATTGAACTCAGGATCTTGCACTTGCCAGACAGATACTAGAACCACTGAACTAAATCCCTTGCTTTTAAAAGCAGACAAATCAAGAGATTTAACCTTTTGAAGCTTGCACTTCCTACAGCATGTTTTGGACATAATCAGTATTGCTAGCTTTGGCAGAATGGATCTGATTTGAGTTTAGTTAACGTAGTAATTTTTGTGAGGTAATTACAACACTATCAGTCAACTCATCTTCCTTGACACTTGTTGAATGTTATTAAGAAGATATTCTGTAAAAAGCAAAGAATAGAAAAAGCAATCTTAGGCAGCAAGCTTATGACAGGAGATAACACAGTCCCCAACTTGAAACCATACTACAAATTCACTGTGATAAAAGCAGCTTGATGTTGGTAAAGAAACAGACCCAAAGATGAGAGGAACAGACTCAAAGATCCGAAAACAACCCCAGATACACTAAGCCCCCTCATCTTTGACAGAGGGGCAAAACACCCTCAATGGAAGGAATTAGCTATTTCAATAAACATTGCTGAAAAACTAGGTTTCAACCTGCCTCCTTATGCACTGATCTGAAATTAAAGTGGATCAAATATCAAAATATTAAAGCAGAATCACTAACCTCACTGGAAAATAAACTATGTAGAAATGTTGGAGATATTGGCATAGAAAAAGTATGTATGAAATTTCAGCAGCATGAGAACTACCAGAAGGAATCAACAACTTGAATCTCATCTTATTAAAAAGCTTCTAAACAATGAGAGAAACCACCCATAAAGTGAAAAGACAGCTTCAGTTTTTACTAGCTGTTTCTCAGACAAAGCACAACTATCTAGAGTAATATAAAGAGCTTAAAATGTCAGGCCCCCAAATTTAAAGACCAAGTCAAAAACTGATACCTGAAATGAACAGATATTTTTTGGATGAAAAAGTAAAGGCAGCTAAGAAACACATGAAGATATGTTCAACATTGCTTATCTTTCAAGAGATGCAGATGAAAACAACACTGAGATTCCATCTCACTACACAAAAATGGCTACTGGGCTGGGGATTTAGCTCAGTGGTTCCTGTGCCTGTCTTGCAAGCACAGGGACCCGGGTTCGATCCCCGGTGTAACCACATACAATGCTGGGTGTGGAGACTCACGCCCAGCAGCAACCAGTACCACATACCACAGTGCTGGGCATGGTGGCTCATGCCTGTAATCGCAGCCTTCAGGAGACAGAGGCAGGAGGATTGCTGTGATATGAGTTTGAGGCTGAGCTCAGGGCCAGCTTGAACTACAAAGTGAGACCATGTCTCAAAAAACCTTTTTAAAAAAATGGCTACTATCATGAGATCAACCAACAACAAATGTGGGGGGGGTGTCTGTGGGAAGAAAGGAACCCTTCTGCACTACAGATGGGAATGTAGACTGGTGCAGCCACTGTGGAAATCAGTGTGGAGATTCTTTAAAAAACTAAGACTCTAGGTTCCATTTGATTCTGCTATTTCCCTGCTAGGTTTATACATGAAAGAACTAATATTCATATCACAGTGACATATGTGCATCCATGTTTATAGCAACTCAGTTTGTTCTAGTTAAATCTTGGAAATACCTGAAATGCCCATCAACAGGAGACTGGATAAAGATGTGTGTGTGTGTGTGTGTGTGTGTGTGTGTGTGTGTGTGTGTGTGTGTGTGTGTGAATAACATAGAGTATTACTCAGCCATAAAAAATAATAAATTAGAGTCATTTATGCTCAAATGAACACACCTTGAGGACATATTCATAAGTGAAAAACAGGACATGGATGAGTAAACAATATATCTTTTTCTAGTATGAAAAACTGAAAGTGTAAGTGAATGCAAAATACATGATAGGTATTGTGAAATAGGAAGAAAATGTTCAAAAGCAAAAGGGAGAGTGAGTAGGGTAAAGTAAAGAAGGGAAAGAAAACTTTTGCTAATAAAAAACAAAGTTTAGGTATATGGAGGTGGGAGGCTCTAGGGAATGCAGGGGTAAAATGAAAATCAAGGTATATCATGTCTATATTCTTAGGGTTGAATGTGATCATATTATATGTATAAAATGTACTAATAAAATCAATTTTTAAGAATGCACAGATTTTTAGGTTCACATGGAACATTCACTAAAGCAGACCATAAAAAGGGCAAAAAAATGAATTGTATCTAGTAAAAAGAATGGAAATTAAACAATGTACGCTTTCAGGTCACACTAGGAATGACTTAGAAGTGAAGAAAAGAAAAATTGCTGGCGTATCCAAAATATTGTACATTATTACTTTATAAAATGATATATATAGTATCTCTAAATATACATTTGAATATATTATATATTGCATATTATATGCATAAAAGAAGATCCAAAACACTATTAAAATTCTTGAACTAAGGGAAATTAAAACGTCAAAATATGTGGGGTACAATAAAATGAATGGCTAGTTGGAAATATGTTGTATGAAATGATTTCATTAATAAACATCCTAGATCAATAATCTAACCTTCGAGTTTATAAAATTAACAAACAAGAATATCTTAAGCTTAAAACCAGCAGAATGAATTAAAAAAATTAATAATAAAGGAAAAGCAAATGAATTGAACACAGAAAAACTAGAGAATCATCAAAAATGATTCTTTGAAGAAATAAATTAAATTGATTATTCATTGCGTAGACTAACCCAGAAAACACACAAAAAATTGGAAATTCCCAGTGTCTGAAATGAAACAAGACTCATTGACTGCTATTTCACTTCATAAATGATATACAAATAATAAAAGTAGGTATAAATTTCATAGCATAGATGAAATTAATTCATTCTTTAAAAAGCACAATTTGGCAAAATTCTCTCTAAAAGATTTTTGTAGTATAGCATGAATTTGAATCAATTATCTAAAAATTAGAAAATTTGATTATAGTTAAGAAGATTTTCAAATATTTTACTGAAACTGTAAGATACAATAGTACCAAAAAGTCAATTCAAGGGACCAGAAATTTGGCTCAGTGGTTCTGGAGTCTGCCTTGCAAGTGCAAGGGCCCGAGTTCAATTCCTGGTAACCACATACAACAATGCGGGGCATTGGGACTCAAACCCACTAGCAATGAGTACCACATACCACAGTGCTGGCCTTGGTGGCTCACACCTGTAATCCCAGCACTTGGGAGGCAGAGGCAGGAGGATTGCTGTGAATTCAAGGCTGAGCTCAGGGCTAGCCTGAAGACAAAATGAGATCTTGTCTCAATAAATAAATAAATAAATGAAATTTTTAAGCATACTCATTTTTCGTATATGAGAAGTAATCTCATAGTTAATAATAGCTATTAATTAAGAAGTAAGCACTGAAAAATAATCAACTGAATTGAATTTTTAAAGTTATTTTATTTTTATTTATTTATTTTTTTGAAACCCTGGTCCTTGCACTTGCAAGGCAAGCACCAGGACCATTGAGTTAAATCTCCACCCCACAAATTCCTTTATTCTTGTTTATTATAAGGTGTTAACTATTGCTGTGAATTAGGATTATTTGGTGGACAATTTATAATGCTTGTTATACAAAATATACTGCTTAATTTTAAATCTATGTTTGGTTTTGATGCTCTTCAAAATAGGTTTGAACAATCTGATAATGAGGCAAAACTATTAAATGTGGAATTCAGAAAAAAGGTAACTATGTATTATACTTGTTTAACTTTTCAATTTGTGTATTAACTCTTTCATAGGTATTGAAATTTTGTTCTTTGTAATATTTAGTTATCAGAATTCTAAATGGGTAATCATTACAGATGAGAAAAATCTAGATACAATACAAAACAGATAACATTATCTAGCTGACCCAACGTATAAATGAAGAACAAAATATCAGAGTTTATTTCTATATGACTTACTAGTACAAATTCTTTCTTCTGTATCATTTTGCCATTTGTAAAAAATTTTCTTGACAGATGGATTTTTGTTTTATTCTCCTTTTATGGACAGTTATCAATCTATAAAAAATATTTAAAGTCAGACATTCTTATAAGAGTTTAAAGCCAACAAAAATTTGACATTATTTATTGCTTATTTTTAGTTCAATATTCCAAAGTTTTACACATCAATTTCAAAGAATTGTTTTACACATGAGAATATATATTATGGCAATTTTTATAAAATTGTAATGCTTTTGATTAGTTTAATCTGACTTTATAAATAGCAATTTAGGAAAATATTACATATTTTAAAAGATTTCAAATTTTTAAAAATTTAAAATTTCTGTTTCCAATTAAATATGAGTATGATGAGTAAATATTCAACCAAAGGGAGAAATACTATGTCATTTATTCTCATTGCTACAATTAATGTGAAAGAACATTGTTTTGTTGCCTTCACAAATAAAAGCCAGTAGCCACACTGCTCCTGAATATTTACAATGTGGCTAATCTTAATGAAAAATAAGAGTCTATAAAATATACAGCATATTCTCAAAACTTATGCAAAATAAATTGTATTAATTATTTTTTACATTGCCTGTATGTTGAAATAATACTTCAAGTAGATCAGCCCAAACTACATTATTAAAATTAATTTTATTTGATTCTTTCCACTTTTTTCCATTGTAACTACTAGAAATCTCAAGCTAGATTTATAAGTTATCTGCACAGCATACTGCCCTTGATATTGTTCCAATGAATTCACACAACATGCACAAATGTATATGTTCACCTTGCTCATATTATAAAACATTTACAGATACGGCATCCTAAATATATATATATATACACATACCTGCATTTTTGTTTTGTTTTGTTTTGTTTTTTGAGACAGGGTCTCGCTTTGTAGTCCAGGCTGACCCTGAGCTTATCGCCAAACTCACATCACAGCCACCCTCCTGCCTCTGCCTCCAGAGTGCTGGGATTACAGGTGTGAGCCTGGTATGTGGTACTGATTAAGGCTGGGCGTGAGTCTCCACGTCCGGTATTGTATGTGGTTACCGAGGATCAAACCCCATCCTTGTGTTTGCAAAACAGGTGTTGGAGGCACTGAGCTAAATCCTTAGCCCCATATCTGTATTTATTAAAACAATGTGTTACTTCATTTGAATAGTTGTACCTTAAATCCTCCTTACTGTATATCATTTTTCTTGTTAATTTGCTGTATAATAGTGAAGATAAAATTATATATATAAATATATTCTTCTTGAATAAAAACTGTTCATAAATATAAGTCAAATGTTGGTAATTTTTGAAGGATCATCTAAATCAGTGGCTAGTATTGAATTTAAAGTCATATAGTTAGACAGTAAAATAAAGGCATGTTTATGCAAAACATACTAATGAGTTAGATATAAAATACACAGTACTCCAACAAACAAAATATATTTTAAAACTATATTACACATTATCATTTTTATTTTAAATATTGTTAGCACAAAATACAAATTAAATCATATTTTTAAAGCAATAATTATAGAAGGAACCAAAGAAAAGAGCCAGTTTATTTTTTTCTTAGCAAATTATTATTATTTTTATTTTTTCTACTTTTTTGAAATCTTTATTGCTACATTACATATACGCATCATGTTTGCACTCCATAATGGGGATTTGTACCAGTATAAGACACAACTTAATTCTCATTTTTTCCCACAGCCCTACCCACCCTACCACCCCCCCATATACATAAAATTTGTTTCCTTACTTTTTTGTTATAATCTCATTATTTTTCTCCCTTCACCTGATTTTACTTTGAGCATTTTCTATTTCACAATATATAACATACAGTTCTAGGACTCATTTACATCCTTTTTTAAAATTCAAGTCTTTATTGGTACATTATGAATGAATACACATCATCATTGCATTCAACATTGAGAATTTGTACCAGAATATGACATGACTTGATTCTCATTTTTCCCTTCCCCCCCACCATACAATCCCCCACCCCCTATACATACTCTTTGTTTCCTTTTTGCTTTATTACTATCACATTCTTTTTTCCCTCAGTATTAATCCCTAAACCCTCTTTCCTTTTAAATACTTTCTATTTCACAATATCAACTATATAGAGTAGAACTAATTTACATCTTCACTTTCTCATACCAAAGAAAATATACTATATTTACATATCTGTGACCTATTTATTTCACTTATGAGGATGTCCTCAAGGTACATCTATTTGAGTGTGAATGATTCAATCTTATCAATTTTTATGGCAGAGTAATACTCCATTTTATGAAAGAAGCACATCTTCTTTATCCAGTCTCTTGTTTTTGGAATTTTTGTTGTTTCCAAGATTTAGCAATCACAAACTGAGTTGCTATAAACAAGGGTGCACATATGCTGCTAAGATATGAATCTTTCAATTCTTTTGTGTATATACCTAGCAGAGAGATGGCCAGGTCAAATGGAACTTCCACTCCTAGCTTTTTGAGGAATCTCCACACTGATTTTCACAGAGGTTGTCTGAGTCTATGTTCTCACCGACAGTAGAGAAGGGTCCCTTTTTCCCCACAACCTCACTAACATTTGTTGCTGGCTAATTCTGAGATAGCAGCCATTTTCATCTGCATCTCTCAAATGAACAATGATGTCGAACATTTCTTCATATACCTCTTAGCTGCTTGTACTTCTTCCTCTGAAAAGTATCTGTTCATTTCAGATGTGCATTTTAGAATTGGGTCTTTAAATTTGGGTAGGCTGATTTTTTTAAGCTCTTTATATATTCTAGATAGGAGCCCTTTGTCTGAGGAACAGCTGGTAAAGATTTTTTCCCACATTGTTGGTTGCCATTTCCCTCTGTTTGTGGTTTCCTTTGCTTTTCAGAAGCTTTTTAATAGAATGAGATCCCCATTTGTTGATTTCTTATGCTAGTTCTCATGCTATAGAGGCTTTGTTCAACAAGTCTTTCCCTAAGCCAATGTCCAGAGCTGAGGATCAATGGAGTAGACTAGAAGATCCAGAAACCACTTCAGATACACTGAGTCATCTCTTCTTTAACAAAGCAGCCAAAAATTCTCAACGGAGAAAAGATAGCCTCTTTAACAAGTAGTGCTGGAAAAACTAGGATTTACTTTGCCAAAGACTAAAATTAGAGTTTTCTCTTTCACCATGTACCAAGATAAAATCAAAAAAGAAGCCAGTTTATTTTATTTATGTATTTATTCATTTGAGACAGGGTCTCGCTTTATAGTTCAGGCTGGCCCTGAGCTCAGCCTCCAACTCACATCACAGAAATACTCCTGCCTCTGCCTCCTGAGTGCTGGGATTACAGGCCAGCACTGTGGTATGTGGTACTGATTGCTTTATGTGGTTACCTGGGGATTGAACCCAGTTCCTTGAGTTTGCAAGACAGGTGCCCGAACCACTGAGCTAACTCCCCGGCCCAAAGTCAGTTTATTTTTAGAGTGGTTATATTATCACAAAATAAATCATGTGCCTATTCTAATGCTTATTAGAAACTTCCTCTGCTATATTGCTGCACTTTAAGCAACAGATGTTACCATTCTGTGCTGTTTTTATTGAAATACATTTTGTGAAGTTAAAAGGAATGTTCTGGATTTAAAATTGACCAGAATATAATAAAGAAAAATGTACAATGCACTCTATTTTTGTTCACACATTTTTGCGTACCTTATGTTTACATTCCTTGGAGGTGTTGGTATGTGAACATGACAAATGTAAATCCCTTTTTCCTTCCTTCTCTCCCCTCCATCTATTTCTTGATCTTTTTCCTTTAAAAAAAAATTGAGTTTTTACTTAATAAGAGCCTTTTTTTCTGAAATCTCACAATATTGCTAAATGTCATCATTGTTATTGTTAAATGTCATCATTGTTATTTCCATCCATCTTTTCACAAAAATATACAGATTATTTAATTATGATAAGTACAGATTTTAAATTGTGAAATATGATGTTCATTTCACATCTGCATGAACCATGACTCCTATCAGGCACTGAAGAAACAAGACCAGCTGCAAATCTCTTCCTGATAAGTCAAGTCCAGTCTTTGAAAGACAAGTGTTAGTATACTATTTGCTTTTTGCCTTATAAACAAATGAGAAGAAACATCAGATAATAGAAGGCTGTATTTCTATTTGAAAATAATTTTTCTGCCTACAATGTGTAAATGAATAAAATTTGAGACAAATATAAACACAATTAGAAAATACTAAGAATTTATTTTGCAACTTACTATTGTTGCTAGCTAAATAAATGCAGCTGATTCAGATTTAAAGTGAATTTGTTGCATCTTTCTAGGGTTCTGATATCTGTACTGAGTATGAAGAAATCTATTTCTAAAACTAGCTGCAGAAAATTCATTATCTATCAAAATTTCACTTGATCTCCAGGGCCGGGGAGTTAGCTCAGTGGTCCCGTTACAAGCGCAAGGACCCGGATTCGATCCCCGGTAACCACATACCATACCCAGCAGAAACCAGTACCACATACCACAGTGCGGGGCGTGGTGGTTCATGCCTGTAATCCCAGCAGTTGGGAGGCAGAGGCAGGAGGATTGCTGTGATGTGAGTTGGAGGCTGAGCCCAGGGTCAGCCTGAACCACAAAGTGAGACCCTGTCTCAAAAAAACTAAAAAAAAAAAAAAAATTTCACTTGGTCTCTGTGGAATTCTGGAAAGAGCCTGGGATACTATTGATTCTATGTATATATTTAATTTACTTAAATCAAAATTTCTATTAAATTATTTTGACAAAATAATATGTACAGAAGTTATACAAGTAAACATGTAATAGTTTTTTTGTCATTTTCAGATTTTCCTTTAAGTCAAATTCCTACTTCTCTTTTTTATCTGCCTGACTAAAATCTTGTCCTTCAGAATTGAGTTCAAATTTCCTCTTCAGAATCTTTCTTACACAAGTAGTTCTGAGTGTGGCTGGACACCTTTAGTTTCTACAAAATTTTAGACAAAACATTGTTTCTGTAATCATGCAAAGATATTAATGACAATTTAATCTCAGTCTATTTTAAAGGAATACTGGAGTAATCTGGTAAATATGTGAAAATTTGTTACTTCCACTAATAGAATATGTATTCATATATCCCTGGGTGTTTTTTTTTTTTCATTTTTTCCCATTCCTCTACCCACCCTACAACTCCCTACCCCTATATACATAAGCTTTGTTTCCTTTTTTATTACCATCACAATTTTTCTGTCCTCTCATTATTTACCCCTACCCTATTTCCTTTTGAATAGTTTCTCTTTTACAATATCTAACATACATTCTAAAACACACACATATACTTGTATTATTTAGGATTTTCTAACATTTAATCTCTAAAACAGCTCTTTCAAAATATGCAATTTATAAACAAAATTTCTTTGAAGAGCTTTATTTTTTAATGCATTGGGTTCATTGATATACTTTACATCTACATTATGACCACATTCATCATAAGAAATTTGTACCTGTACATGATATATCTTGTTTCTGATTTTTTTCCCAATCCCCTTCCCTCCCTTCAACCCCCTCACTCCTCAGTATGTAAACTTTCCTGGTTTCAAAAGTGCTTGTCCCAGATTTTAACCTACAGTGAATGCTATCTCTTATGTGTGCACGCGACAGTGATTTCTCCCTTCTCTCCTTCTCCCACGCCTTCAAAGCGTGGTCTGCTTGGATACCACGTAGCGTTCCATTTAGCACAGGAGCTGCTTCCTCAGCCTACTCCATAAATGCTTGTTTTCATTTCTTCACAGTGAGCAAAACACAACATTAAGTTACCATCAATAACTGAACTGCACTGAAAATAAACAGCAAGACAAAGTCTCGCAATGTTATGCAAAGTTTTGGGGGAGGCCCACATAATTGAATTAGAAAAATAAGTCAGTAGTTAGAGTTCTGCCTCTCATCCATCTTTAATTGTTATTGTGACTCTCTGGGGTCTTTCAGATAATCTTCTGTACAAAGAGAAATGAAGACCCAGCAGAGTGTTTCAGTGGAGATAAAGCATAGACTGTCATTTGGATTTCATCAGTGCCCATGTGGATGGCTAGCTGGCCAATCCTGCACAGTAGTGCTGCTGCAGCTTTAAGGAAGACAAAATCAAAACAAGAATGGTGATGTGATGGGAAAGTGAGAAAGCATGACTATGCTCATTTGTGAAATGTATTCATCAGTTTGTTGAAAGATCATTCAATTGTTGACAAGTGACAATGTACTATATAACCTCATTCAAAATGTTAGAGTGGATAATTTTCTAAGATAGTTTCATTTAAAAGATATTCAGTCTAAGATATGTATATACATTATGGTGTGTGTCATAGTATAGACTATTGAGCTGGTTATCATTGCTTAAGACACAAATGTATGTAGACCTGGTCATTTAACACACTACCTTGATTGCATTAGTACCAAATAAAAATTAAAAAGTAAAATATCTGAATCACAGAAAAATTCACTTGCCAAAGGCTATGTGGAGTAATTATACATTGTATTATGCTATAATAAAACACAGAAGCATAATTGAAAGGTCAATGTATAAATATTATCAACTATAAATTAATTAATCTTTATATATTTTAGGATATATTCTGTTATAGTGCAAGGTATTCAAAAGAATGAAATGACATAACACCCCCAATTGTTCATTTTATGTACATGTGCTAAATGTCATGAACAAGACAGTCCTCGGAGACAGTGATGGGCATTGGATGTCTCTGTTACATGCCAGAGAGTATACTCATGGAAAGGAAGATGTAAAGGAGAAGAAGAACATAGCCACCCAATTTTTATGGACTTTCCTTTTGAGTTCTTGAAAGAAAACCATTTTCCTGTACATGGATCAAAACTAATAATTATACCCTCTGTTCCTTGTATCTGATATGGACATCAGACACTACTCCATATTAAAAACCAAAAGGAACACAAACTAACTCTGTGATTACTGACTTATTCTGGGTTTTAGATTGAGATGTGTTGACAACTGACACACATTACCTTGTGTCAGAATACGAAATTGGAATGGTTAAAAAGTTTTCTGATATCCAATTTATCTATATTTAAAAGGAGAAAGACAATAAAATCAGGCATTAGGATATTGTACATGTACCTTGATTTCTTCCACAATCAATTTTTATTAAGTTTCAATCCTGGCAGGATGCCAAAAACCTTAGTCAGCTTTGCAAATTTAAGAATATTGCATTGTGTTTCTAATCAAAACAGAATCATTCATTCAAGTGGGCACCATGTATCATTTACCTACACATCCACTTTTAAAACCTTCCCAACTTGTGTGAAAACACTAATGGCTTTCTAGTCACATAGAAAATATCGATATTGTTATTTATCACTTAACTGTATAGTTGTTAGTTCAGATAAAGTACAGCATTTATTCTTACATGGTGCATTTGTTTAATGTAGATTAAATGAACAAAAGAACACCAAATATTCTAGCTTTAGTTATTTTTTACTTTAGAAATAGATGTCACCATTTCCCAGGGTTTCTCATCCATCTTCCATAAAATAAAATGAAATATTGCTTTGTAACTATTAAATATACTGCTTTAGTTAAGTCCCTGCTCCAAAGGACAGCCAACTCAGTCACAATCATGAAACCCACTACAGAAATCAATAATGTATCTTTTATTTCCAAAGAGCCAGTGATAGATAAGTAAATGAATTGCACCAGAAAAGTTTATGTACAAATGCATATTCCAATCATGAACCACTGGACGAGACATAAAGACGCATCACCATGTTTTTACAATCTCATTTCAAACAAATGAATTGAAAATGACCCAAGAGAATAAGAACATCATATCATAAAATGAAGAAACCAGTATGAATAGCCACAAACTTTGATATTATTAAAGATAATGGGATTCCTTTCTAGAGTGCTTTTACTTAAAAAATGAATCTGTTTTATTTAATAAAATGAATGTTATTTTTAGTGTTTTTTAAAAATTCAATTTGCCATCAATATTGATCTCATTTACTGGCTGCCCCTAAAACCACATGAATAAATGCCAGGGGATTTGATTTAAATTGCATCATTTGGCAAAGTGCACAGAGTTCAACGCAAGATCTTTTCACAACCATTCCCTGGTTCGTTGGTGTTCTTTCTTGTTCTGATACTTTGTGACTTCAGTGCTTCCTGACAGCTGGCCCCTTCACATCACTTTCATATCTCAAAAATGATGGATTAGCTCATGCCAGTCCCTCAGCTTTCACACTCCATTTCTATTTGTATCACTCTTACAGCCCATCCTCCACATCATTCTCCTTCACAAGTCAAGGTAAACCCTGTACTATACAACTCTGCCCTCAGCTGTGGATGGGACAGAGGGAGTAGATTTGTACCAGTTCTCTTACTCTGAAATCCCTACAGCTGTATCTATTAATTCAATAAATTGAAGGCAGAGAATAATATTATTCACATGTACATATCTATTAAATTATTGCAAATGAGTTTATGATCTACAGCTTTCAGGAACTGGTTTCCGGGCTCTTAATGGTCATTTACTAGCAAGTACCAGC
>PVIR01032716.1:0-18420 GCA_004026965.1 Petromus typicus
GGGCATGGTGGCTCATGTCTGTAATCCCAGCACTCGGGAGGCAGAGGCAGGAGGATTGCTGTGATGTGAGTCTGAGGCTGAGCTCAGGGCCAGCCTGAACTACAAAGCAAGAGCCTGTCTCAAAAAAAAAAAAAAAAAAAAGGAATATATCCTACATTCCATATGAAAACTCACCTACTGCTTGGGGTAGTTAGTTTATTACACAGGACACTAATTTTCTTCAAATGCTATTCTAAATACAAAAGACAAAAATGATAGAATAGTACCATTCAAAAATCTAAACAATATTTTAAAACCTAAAACACTCACCCACTCTGTAAAAAGGGTCTTATCCTCTGGGGGAGTGGACACTATTTTCACTGAGTTTCTGCCTGTTGGGAACCATGAAGAACTGACTTGGATTCAAGATTTACTTACTGGGATTTACTTCCTTGGATTTGAGGAGGTGTGCTCTGTCCTGGGGGATCAATTACTGGGATTATTGCAGACATCTGCCTTACCCTGTGACATTTTAAACTACAAGGATTACTGTACTAAGATTATTGGCCTTCAGACTTCCTAGGATTTATTAAGATTTAAGGATGTCTTCCCTGCCTTTTGTAATCTTCAACTACAGGGATTATTGTGGGACTATCCTGTATTATGCATGCTAGGATTATGGGTGTGAAGGTTTGGTAGCAAATAAAGGTGCAATGAGCTCAGGTTGTGGGCTCTTCTGCTCCCTCTTCTGCTCCTACTGCTCAGAATAGCAAGAGTAGAGTCTGGGGGTCGGAGATTTAGCTCAGTGGTTCCGGTGCCTGTCTTGCAAGTGCAAGGACCTGGATTCGATCCCCTGTTAATCACATACCATACTGGGTGTGGAGACTCATGACCAGCAGCAACCAGTACCACATACCACAGTGCCGGGCGTGGTGGCTCACGCCTGTAATCCCAGCACTCGGGAGGCAGAGGCAGGAGGATTGCTGTGATGTGAGTTTGAGGCTGAGCTCAGGGCCAGCCTGAATCACAAAAAGCAAGACCCTGTCTAAAAAACAAAAAAAGAGTAGAGCCTGGGCTCAGCCTTTTCCCCAAGGTTCCAACTTTGTTGTTCAATGTTTGTTAATCTTTTTTGCTGTGGAATTCACAGGGGACTGGAGCGTGCCACGGGGGTTCTGACTGTGTCCTATTTCCCAGTATCCCACAAGACTCTATGATAGAAATTCAGAAGAAATGTTCTTTATCCTCCAAAGAGATTTCATTAAAATTAAACACTTATAGTTCTGGGAATTTAGTTCAATGATATAAATTTTTGCTTATCATATGCAAGGGCTTGGTTTCAATGTCACCTTAAAAAATAAAATAAGCATTTACTTTTTTTTTTTTTTTTAAGGTTTTTTGAGACAGGGTCTCACTTTGTGGTTCAGGCTGGCCCTGAGCTCAGCCTCAAACTCACATCACAGCAATCCTCCTGCCTCTGCCTCCCGAGTGCTGGGATTACAGGCGTGAGCCACCACGCCCGGCACTGGTATGTGGTACTGGTTGCCGTTGGGGTGAGTCTCCACAGCCAGTGTTGTTATGTGGTTACCGGGGATTGAACCCGGGTCCTTGCGCTTGCAAGACAGGCGCCGGAACCACTGAGCTATATCCCCGGCCCCAATAAGCATTTACTTTTAACTAGATTTGTTTTAGAAATACAAATAACGCAGGTAATATTTTATATAATTTAATCATGTGATTACAGAGAAAAGCAGCTATTGCTCAGAGCCTGTCTTTCATTGTTCAAATAAGCGCTACTCTACTTAATGTGAGTTTTAGCTAACGAATGCCTATTTTTCTTTTTCAAAATAAAAACAAAGCAAAATACTAGACATACTTTCCAAGTTCTTGTAAATTGACTACACTAGTTTTGAACTGTTGTGGTCATTATCAAATTTTTAGTATAGGACACTTATTATCTTGTAGCTCTGTATGTTAGATATCTATATTTACTCTATTGTGCTCTTTGCTTCATGACTCTTTTATGGTTTGTATCAAAATGTACACTGAAAACTTCAGAGATGAGCTTTTAGACATGGTGTTTTGGGTGTATCTGAATCTAGGGTATGTGAATATTGGTTAAAGGTGTATGTTAACTGGATTAGTCCACTAATTGGTCTAGCATAGTCATAGGTTTGGGTATTAGAAAGTCCTACTCTAAGTATGGAAAGCAACAACCAACAGCTTTGCAATTTGGATGGGATATAACAGGAAAGATGGGAGGTGATCTTACGGCTTCCTTCCTGCTTACTCCTTCCATGCTTCCCTGCCATGTAGCCCCCCAGCTATGGACTGAAACCTCTACAAGCTGTGAATTGGGATAATCCTTTCCTCCTTTAATTTGTAGGTGTTGAGTCATTAAAATTCAGTAAAGATAAATAACTAAGATGCATTGAAGGCTAAAATCAAGGTATTAGATGCCAAGTTCTAGTCTGCACTCTCCATGAAGTGTCTGATCCCTAGAACATTCAGTTATTGAAGAAGTGCAGTCGCTTGTAGTCATACAGATACAGTGTCATTTCTTTGCCAGCTGTCACTTTTGAACTCTTAGTTTGGGGCTCTCTGCACTGCTTCTTACATTACTTCCTCCAAGTGCAAATCAGCAACAGTATGTCAGGTCATTCCACCCTTTGAAACCACATTCTTCAACAGGAGAAAATGTGTCAACTTGTATTATAATGAGTTCACAAAGATAATCCAGAATAATCCTCTTTCCTAAAAAACTTACAATCTTAATTACATCTACAAAGTCCTTTTAATGTAATATAACATTTATAATTTCCAATTCTTAGGGCTTGGTTATCATTGGTGGCAGTGAGGCTGGAAGGTTTGATGTACTTCCCATCATCCCTGTGAATTCTGTGACATAATTACAGTCCTAGGAATCTGAACGTAATTTTTCATTCCAGACAGCATGACAAAATGACGTTTAGCATCACATACCTTTTTGAAATTTAGGAAAACAACATTAAATTCAAAATATAACTTTTGATGAGACTTTAGATATTGGAAACAATATGTACAAAATTAGATATCCTGGGGCATGAAAAACGTTCTACATCCAAAGATTTTAAACATAAAGGAACCTTTTCAACTTCAGTGCTCTATACTATGATTAGTAGTTAGAAAACGGCAGACAATGTCTGAGGTAACGTACAACTCTGTGTTGATCCTTTGCAAAACCTTGATTTATGCTCTGAAAAAATGTCCTCCAAAGTTGTATTCTAAAGTTCTATTGTAAAACTGTGCTCTGTTCATGTATTAATTATGCTTTTCTTGACACATAATGGATACATTTTCAGCTTTGCTGGATAGTGAATAACTACACATCAGGGAACAAGTAGCTGCATGAATAGATTTTTCTGCCATAAAACAGACTTACCTGATAGAGTAACATAAAATATAACTATAGTTTACAAATCAAGAATGTAGATGGTAGTATAACAAACTGAGTTCTGTAGGTATAAGTTCTGTGGATAACTTGTTTATTGTCTTAGGAAACTCAAGATGCAATTGTCCACTAACTGACAACTACATGGTCTTGTTACCTAGGTGTTTGTCTAGCTTCACATACACATTTGTCCCAGGTGTGTAACTTGGCTGTGAATAACCACATTTGATATCTCCAGCATCATTCTGGAACGGGATCAGAAGGAAATGGGAGAAATAAACTGATTTTGAAACTTGACATTTATTTCTTTATTCTTCCTAAAAAACAGGACAACCTAATGTAAAGATTTTCAATGATTTAGTTTGGTAGCTGTTCAGATTTTTTTTTTATTAGATTCTCCTCAGAGTGATACATTTGGAGAAAGATAAAAAGATTGGGCAATAATTTTGTCTGTCAACTCTCTTGAAGATAGTTAATATGGATTATCATACATGCTTTCTTTGCTCATCAAAAATATCTCAAAGTGAAGGAGGATATTGCTCAATCAGTTGGATAACTTTATTTTAATATTTAGTGAATTCATTTATAATGGTAGGGATAGAAGGTATGCATAATTCTGAAAACAAGTGTTTCCTTTCCTCAAGATAGTGGAGCTGCAATTCATGACAACAGAAGACAACCAAACATGATAGTGACATTCTCTAAGTTGTCAGATAAGGAACTGATAAAAGTTGACTATTCTAGAACCTTCCTCTTATAGAAAGACTAACAATTTTTGTTTAGATGGAAGATTCACTCATTATGGATTTAGACTTGCTTTTTCTGTCCTCCAGGGAAAAAGATAAATAAAATTTATCTTCATTAGAAGATGTTTTACATGGTTAGGAAAACCATCAGTAAATTTTTTCTGATTTATAAATTCAGTTCAAAACAGACAACTTAAAAATAATCATAAATATTTGGGATAGATATATACATATAGAATTCTCTGTATTACTATGAATTTAATATAATGAGGCAGGTGGTTATTTGACCAATTAGAATGTAATATTAAAAACATAGACATTGAAATAAATAACATTCAGCTTTGAATTTGTCCTAATAATATAACACATGTTTTGCACCAAAAACATTAATATGCAATTTTATTTTATCTACATTCATAAAAGAGATTAAAAAACTATTTAATATATTTGTCATTTTTCAGAGCTGTACTTCACTGGTTTAGCATGGATACTTTGTTTTCCATTTATGAAACTCTAAAATCTGTTAGTACCAGGAGATAGAACACTTTCAGAGAGGAGAAAACATTTATTCACAAAACAAAAATTGTTCATGTCAGAAGTCATTTGGGATATTCTTTCTACTTGAAAATTAATATTCATGGATTTATGCTACTGATTTGATTTTAATCCTGAGAAGAATTGCTGGATTGTGTTTACATGACATGATGGGAAATAGTAGGCATTTTGGGGAGAGCCTCTGAGGAGTTTTATTGAACTCTCACAAATCATATAACTTGCAACATTACTGCTGCTTTTTACAGGATTTTATATGTGTAAACACTTGTAGGAGAAATCTTTTGGTATATTGTTTGGGTAAAAGTACATACTGAGCCCATAAAGGGCTACATCTATGTCTAAACTTCGCAATGTAGGTAGGTACTTCATATTATTAAATAGGTCTGCACAGATTTAGTAAAGTCCAGGATCTCAAGATGATGTCTTTCTGGATCATTTAAGTATGCACCGAATCCAGTGCAAGTGTTCTTAGAAAAAAAGAGAATCTTGAAGATCAGCAAGGCCAAGTGAGGAACGTTCTAAAGTCGAGCTAGCTATAAGCCAGGAGCATCACAGATCCAAAGTACTTACCAGGAACTAGAATAGACTCTTTCTTAGACGCACCAGAAAAGTTAATAATAGCAATAATCTGTGCTGTGCCTCATGCCGAGGTAAAGAGGGAAGAAGGATCCGTCTGTCCTTTGAATAAATACTGCGCCAGTCAGTCAGTCAGAGGAGCAGCTTAGATAATTGATCCTGTCTAATTTCATTTCTCATCATGACTGATTTTATATTTTCCATGTAGTTAATCTTATGTGTTAGTCTATTGTTTTTAGACTTTCAAATTTCAAAGTTTGATAATTACAAACAAATGATGGTATTCTGGGCTGATACGATAGGTCAGTGGTAAAGTGCTTCCTTAATGCTTGTAAGACTCTAGATTTGATAGATGTAAAAAAACAGGGGACAGTGTGCAAAATCCTGGAATATAATACAAGTACTCTAGATTTAAAAACAGGTAAAGAAATTTATTGAATTTTAAAATCTCTGGTGAATATCTAAATACAATTTAAACAAATCACAGTAAAATACAGAATTTGATAGCATAAAAGTAGAAAATTAATCACATTCAAGCTCATTATATGTAGAAATGCTGGAAACAAAATCAGGATAAAATCTTTCACAAAATCATAGCAACGAAGAGATACCTCTGTCCATAAAATGCAACAGTAAGGGACCACATTCATTCATTTGGTTAAACACGAGATCAAGGAATACCTGAGAAGTTACATAATAAGCAAACTATTCTACTCTAAAGTTTCAAGTAAAGAAATAAATTCAAATTTTAATGTCAAACAAAAAATCTTTCTTAAGTAAATGAGAAAAAGTTTTCCTGGCAGACATTGCCTTCACTAAAGGAGTTTATGAGGCTGAATACTAATAATTCCAGATGGATACTCATATGTACAGGAAGGAATCTCTGAAATGTATGGATGTGATGGATGAAATTTTTACATATATTTTCTTGTAATTAAAATATCAATGCATTTAAGTTTCCATTAAAGTAAGATTTAGTAACCACCTGCTTCCAAATTTTTAACATGGTCAACATCTTCCAAAAGTTTAATAGTAGCCCAAATATAAAATTACTTGTATTTAGAATAACAAATTTTATTTTCTAATAATTATGTTCTTAATGTCTTTAAACAAGTATTTACAGTTGTATCAAGTGGATACAAAAATTGCACAAAAATAAAGTAGAGAATCTAAAGTGTATTAGCTCTGCCAGATTATGAAATAATAAAATTATTCTCATAGTTCTGACTTCTGATAGCAGAAGTAGAGTTATATTATGGATGCGCAACAGAAAATCAATCTTAGAAAAGTACTTATGATGGGGAAAATCTTGAAAAAAAGAATATGGAAGCTTGTTGGACATCGCCTAGTTAACAATGGCAGAAAGTGAACACTTCAGGATGCTACAATATAGAAGAAATGAAATCAGAAGCCATCATACTTCTGGCTATTGACAGAAAATAATTTAAATATGTCCAAATGAAAACTATAAAGATGTTTAAGGCAACATTGTTTACAGTTGCCGAATCTTGGATACAACCACGTAGTCCTGGAGAAGGTAAACAGATAAATACACTGTGTTCCCGGAAGAGGATGTGACTCACATCCAGCTCTAACAGGATGCAAACATGAAAAGACATGGGAGAAAGTACAGTGTCTGTTACAAACAGTAAAGGAAGTCAGCAATGTGCATATGGCGCTACTCCAGCGATGCTGCATAACGGAAAAGACACAGCTGTGAAACTGCGCTGAATGATACTGTAATGACGGAAATGGGTCATTCAATTTTGTTCAATCTCAGAATGCATAATTCTAAGAGTAAACCCTAATGCAGACTTTGGACTTGGGGTAGTGTGTCGATATAAATCATCAGTACTAATAAATATAACTACACAATGGAGGTGTCCGTCTGTGTGGGGACAGTGGTCCTTCAGTTAAGAATTTATGTACCTGGGCCGGGGATTTGGCTCAGTGGTTCTGGCGCCTGACTTGCAAGTGCAAGGACCTGGATTCGATCCCTGGTAGCCACATGCAATACTGGGCGTGGAGACGCAGGCCCAGTAGCAATCAATACCACATACCACAGTGCAGGGCATAGTGACTCACGCCTGTAATCCCAGCACTCGGGAGGCAGAGGCAGGAGGATTGCTGTGATGTGAGTTTGAGGCTGAGTTCAGGGCCAGCCTGAACTACAAAGAGAGAGCCTGTCTCAAAAAAAAAGAAAAAAGAAAAATTTATATACCTTTTGGTTGATTTTCCTGTGAGTTGATTCTCCACTAAGAAATAAAGTCACACATACATACTATATACATACGCCTTATATTCATACATATGATATATGTTATCCTATGAGACTTAAAACCTCCTTACACAATCCCTAAAGAAATCTCACTCATTATTTTCCCCCAAAAAGTGAGGAATTTTTACCCATGAGGAGCTAATCCTTTAACACATAACAAATAAAAGTAAAGTAAAAGCACATGTGTATATTATAGAATGTTATCACGTGTCAAATATGATACAATAAATGATAAAATTGAAAAATAAGCTGAAGAATATTATCTAAAATAAAAGAAACATAAAGTAGAACAGATATGGCTCTGTACTGCGTAAGATGGAATTTTTAAAATTTTAATGTTTTGAAAGTAGTTAGGTAAAAGACAAGTCAAAAATTCAAAGATAAGAATAGAAATAAAAATTTGAGAGTAATAAATAAGAATTTCTTGAGTTATTAAATGTATAGAACCAAATAAAAATTCCTACCCAAATATAAAAACTAAGTTGTAAGAAGCCAGAAAATGAATTTTGAGCAAAACTTAATAAAAATTGAGATAAAATATTAATATAATAAAAATGAAGTTATACTAGAGAATAACATTTTAATGAATAAAGATATTGAAATAAAAGAACAATTAAGAAAATCTTAAATCTTGATAATTGATGGCTCTAATGAAGAAAAATACTAGAACATTAATATTTTATCAGTAAACTAATAAAAGTAAAGAAATAAAGATTTGAATTTGTATATTAAAAAAAACTCATAGATATATCCAGAAAGCTCCTTGGACTGAGAATTATGTATCAATTTCACATCAAGTACTAATATAATGATTGAAATTTACATATAATGCTAATTCTAATCAAACAAAATTTTTTCCATGGTTTTTCATTTTCCTAATTATAACTCTTTCAACAGTTAAAAAAAAAAATACATTCTCAGTTACTTCCCACTAGATAAACCAGGAGTAATTTAGAAAGCTAATCCACATCACTATTGTGTTAGAGAGAAGAAAACACACTAATTTTGTACAATTTTAAACTCTTTCCATCTTTGCTGATGACATATTTCATAGATAAGAAATTTACATTCTGATATACAATAGATAAATATGCAGAAAATGCTCACTATAAAACACTGAGTCTCATGTTTTGCTGGTGGGAATGTAAAAGAGTTGAGCTATTGTGACAAATATTTTTTCAGTTCCTCAGAAGCTAAGCATATGGCCCTGCAATTCTGCTCCTATTTACATAAATCATACTGAAAACAGGTGCTCAAATAAGTACATGTTCTCACATATTCGTAGCAGCTCTCTTCACAATACGCATGGATAGAAAAATTGTAATAGTCTAATAATAAGTGGAAGGATAAACAAACTGCATTATATAGATACAATACAAGACTATTTTGTTGTAAGAAGTTCTTGTAAGATATATATTACATTGTGAAAAAATTTTAAAAGCAGTATTCTAAGTGAAAGAAAACTGATAAAATAGGAACATATTGCATAGTCCATTTATATAACATTTTGCCAGACCCTGAGGCAGAGCAGAGAATGGAAAAAACTATTCTTGAGAAATGAGTATTGTTTTGAAATGCAGGAAGTATGTTGGAACCATATAGAGTTAGCACTCATTTAACATTGTGAATTTACTAAATTCATCAACTTGTTTATTTGAAAATGACAAGGTTCATGAATATGAATTTTATTTCATCATTTAGTTTAAAACTTAAAGTGAGAAATAAAAGAAAATGTGATGAACCAGCAAGTTCATTCTGCTAGCACAAAATTAAATATTTGTAAAGAGAAAATTAAGGCAATCACCAGTATTCTGTAAAAAATGCCTAACTTTCAATTAAAGGTATTATCAATAACAAAAGTTGAGAGAGTTAGTGTTAAAACATTTTGTCAACTCACTGACAGGAACGTGACTCTAAACGATAGAAAATAGAGTCACTACACAAGATTTAAACCACTCATTATATACTTGTTAAAAACTTTTAAAAATACTTATTTACATTGAAAGAGGTATATAAAATTTGGGGATAAGTAAGTTGGAATTTTAATGCTGAAAATATACAATCTCACAAAGTAGCAGAAATGTTGACATAAATTTCATAAAAGATTCATCCCTGCAAGAGAAAAGATGATTGAACTTTTAAAAAGGCTGAGAAACCTTTAGATTTACCTAGTAGCTTCATAGAAATATTAGTTTTCAACATGAACTAGTGATATTTTAAAACAAATTCTTCACACAAAGAAACAAGATGAAAATGGTGTCAACCTGATTCAAAAAATCTGAGCAGCATATTGTTCAAAAGTAACTTATTCAATAACCTAGCTCTTAAAAATTTATGTAAAAGACAATAAAATATTATAACACCAAATCCAGCATTGAAAATAGAGTGTAATATATATCGAGATCTAGTGAGATTCATCTCATGTTGTTAAGTACTTCAACACTGAGAAACGAGTGCAATTCTCTAGACCAACAGAACACTGGAAGAAACCCATATAAATATTCCCCATAAATGCAGGCATTTTATCTTAAAAACTAAATACCTATCATGATACAATCTGTCACAACATTGGCAAAGAATATAAATGAACTTAATAAAGCTTGCTCAAGTAAAAAGTGTGTGGTAGGCTAAATATTTTTCCTAAACTGAGATAGGAAATATGGATATTGGTCCTCTAAATTTTAAACAAGGATGTTCTGAAGGATTTAGACAATATAAAAGACAAAAGAAAGCCTCTAGGCATATAAATGAATGATTAACACACTTTCCATTCACAGGTAATATCATTTTTTAAATATATTATCAAGCACATACTATGAAATTTCTACTAGGTACAATGAATAAAATTAACAACCTGATAGAATATTAAAATGTGGAAAGTATTTGAAAAGATAAACTATTCACCAAAGATAACTAAATTCCAAACCAATTTTATCTGTGCATGTAGATATTCATAACGAGGTTATTTCCTGGCATACTTTACAGTATAAAATTTGGGCAAAAGTGATGTGTACAGTTTCTAGATTTCTTTTTTTTTTTTGCTCACAGAAAGCATGTCCTTTATTTACTTTTCTCCATTTTGTGCTTGCTATAAAGCAGATAACAATGATGATTTGCCTTAATAATGTGCACAAAAGCACCATTTAAAAAAGGGAATTGACAAGGAACATCGAATCCTTAAAAAAAAAAATTGTAAAATTTTTTCCCAGACCTGGTCAGAAGTTGTTCAGTTACCCCTCCCAAGAAGCTAATCAAGTCTATATTCCTCATTACAGTCTAAGCCTCTCCTTTCCAATGCCAGGTACCAAAAAAACGATGGCGACTCCTATGCTCCACAGCAGATGGGTTTGATTAGTTTGAATGATTCAGTTAATACCAGTTAGTGAATGCATGGGGAAAGTTGGACATTTAGCTGACGTCACCTCTTTCATCCTTATGTCACATAGACCACATTCCCACACAACTGCAATGCCAACTTGTTTCTCTCTGCCTGTCTACTATAACATTTAGAATGACCCTGCTTGGCAACCTTTTCTCTTTTCATGCTGAAAATAAGAAAAGAAACTCAGCCTTTTATCCACCTGAGAGTCATTTTGTTATATCTTACCATCAAAAAACTCCATTAAATCGAACAAAACACCGTACAACCACAATAATTTCCTTAGATCATTCCAAGCTCTGACCCTGTAAATAAGAAGAGAGCTTCTATCGTGTTTCATTCGTCAGAAGTTTTGTTTTTGGCATGGATAGGGACAGAAATATGAATTTAATTCTGCTATCAATCATGTAAGTTCAGAATTAATATAGTTTGATCATTAATTAAAGCATAATTCATTTGTATCTACATGCAGTAAAATGGAATAATCTGAATATTCTGAATAAAATGAATATTCTGGCCAGAGAGATAAGGAAATAAATGAATGTCCCAAAGGCAGGAGGGAGAAAGAAATCACAGAATGTAGATAAAAACAGTAGAGTCAATATTGTGGGACTTTTAAATATTTACTTCACTGACTCTTCCACACCCAAACCAGCATAATTCCCAGAATGAGTTCTCAATAACTCTATTGACTACTTATTGACCAATACTGGTGATGTTCCAGTGTTGTTTTTGTTGGAGGCATCTATCTTTTGTTGTTATTCCTTGAAATATTTGATGTGTTTTGCTTAGTTTTTGAGGGATTTTACAAAAACTGTTTACTCTATCATTTGTAAAAGGCAGATGCAGTGACAAGGCTGAAAGCACTATTAAGAAGCCCATACCATGATTGTATTGAAAGTAGAATAAATTTCACTGATGGAAAAATGATTAAGTGTGTCTGCATCAATGGAAGAAATTATTCAGTAGAAAGGATTCTGAAGGACAAGGAATAAATTACGCAGACTGCTCCAGGTGCTGTGTGTGCTACTGATGATGGACAGCAAGAGAAATACGCAGAAACTGAAAACACGGAGTGAATATAGAAGCTAAGTGGTTAGGCATGAATCTTGCCTTTGCATAAAATAAAACAACGAAAGTATCTGTTGTCTCTTTGGAAAAATGAAAAACGCCACAGGCTTAGCGTGGTAAATGTGCCCCAGATGGCTCGGTCCAGGTACAGGGCTTAATGTACTCCACAATCTCCACGTGTTGGATGGAAAACGCAAATGTCATGGCTGCTAAGGAGACTCGCCAGATTTGGAGAGTTACCCAGGAGGACTATGGAGCAAGGAAGGTCACTTGGCTCTACAGCTACTTGGTACATACAGGAAATGGAATTCGGAAAAAGACAAGGGAAAGAAGTGTACCTGGAAAGAACTTCACTGACCGTAATGGATTATAAAGAAAACGTGCTATATTTAAACAAGTCAGTCTGAGTTCTAAAGAAAGAAAATCCTATCAACTTGAAAAACAGTGCACCAAGGTAAAATAAGCCAGACATAGAAAACAATCTATATGGTACAGTCTTACACTCAGAATCTAGAAGAGTCACATGTGCTGAAACAGAGCGCAGAAGAGTGATTGCCAGCAGCCAATGGGAGGCAGATGGGAAAATGGTGGCCAAAGGTTAAAATATTTCCATTGAAAAGTGCAAAATTTCTAATGTATAGCATGGGAATGGCAGGTGATAAAAAAATACAGATACTGTGAGGATTTTAAGGAAAGGATTTTAATTTTCTTCACACACATATACACATAAATGATAAATGTTGGTGACCTAGCTACTAATTTGAATGTCACAATGAGTAAGCAATATATGAATAATGAACACCAGATCCTGTACACCTTGCATATATAAAGTTTGCTTTTTCCAACTAACTATTTAAATATTTTATAAAAGGAATGAATGCAGCAAGTGATGAATCGGGATTATTGTTGAGAACCTTTGAGTAGCTACTTTGGAGAGGCTGAGTTCCTTTTGTTTGTTCCCGGGTGTCTGTGCTGAGATGGATGAGGAAGGAGAGGACTGTACTTACAAGTGTCCCAGAGGTCTTTATAATCATTAATTTTTCCATGCATGTGCACTGATATTTGATATTTTCTCACTTTTCAAAGTTGTGTGTGTGTGTGTGTGTGTGTGTGTGTGTGTGTGTGTTTTCTAAAGATCTCATTCTTTGTAGCATACTCCCCTTTACTCACAGGCACTATGACTGTTTCTTGCTCACGTTTTTGCCTTGTAGATAATCTAGCCTCTTATCTCACAAGGCCACATTTAGGGAATTTTTATCTCTAGCAAGCAGTGATATTTTACGGGTCTCCCTGACTGATACTGGAATATTTCAGACCAAACTACTGGCCTTCTGGCATATTTATAGATGTAGATACTGTGGCTTAAATATGAGCCAGGTTTATTCCCATGTAAATGTAGACTGTATTTTTTTCCCTATAAGCCCCCGCATAAATTACTTTCAAACTCTATTTTCAGTCTACTATTTTCATTGTCTTATAAACTAATAATTGTTGTGGAATTCACTGCTCCTTTAATTTTTATCATTACTTATAAGCATTTGAAGTTATTTCAATATGTAATGAATGAAAATAAGTGTTTATTTGGAATATAGTTCCATAAATTGGGGATATTTGGCATATTTTTCTGGATTCTGGTAGCTTTTAACATTATAGCTGTGTCAGAGAGTGAGGGAGCACAATACTCTTCGACACATACACAAGCAAATACACACAGCTTTCTGCATTTGTTTAATTCCAACTGTAAGGCCTATGGTGAATAGTTAAATGATATTTCTTCCTATTAAACTTATGCACAGTACTGCCAGAGCAAAGGGTTTCCTGGTACCAATCTCTCTAGATGCCTCATCTTTCTGTACACATGTAAATACCAAATATGGTCAACCACAAATCCTTCTCTGGATCCTTTTTTATCATTAATTTCTTTAGCTTTTCTTGTCCTGTATTTTTATTATGTCTTCTCATTTCCAAATAAGTTTTAACAAGAAGTTAATGATGTCTTGAGACTGAGGAGTATTTTACACATTGTGAGGAATTATTTTAAATTCAGGCTTGTGAGGGCATTCAAAGTAACATCTTCAGTCTTGGACATTCCATTTTTGTGATATCTGAAGTCAAATCTATACTATGGTACAACGAAGTCAATATCAACTTGAGTATTTTCCATTTAATATCACATTTCTTCTTGTGATGGACACATCAACTGAGATACACATAGGCCAAGACAACATTTCACAAAATGCACTTGATAGAACATGCTTTAGTGCATGAAACATATTCACCATTTAGTGCTGAAGTAGTGTTAGAAACTTAGGTTTATGTATTCATGAATGTCCAGTGTTTGACTTTTTTAGTTTACCATATTCTAAGAAATATGTAAATTTCTTACATAGAGAGTCTTGAAGTTTTCTCTTATGCATGCATAATACAACACTGAATCTTTAGAACATGATTCATTCCTTGTCCTTTTTTTAATCACCAGATAAACATCTGATACCCATGTAGACTTTCATACATACTTGAAAAAGAGTGAGAAACTAAATGGCTACTATGTTAATAGAAATATTATTTTTTACTTTTGATTATGAAAAATCATTATTCAGGTATTTTCAAATACTATGTAATATTTTGTTAGTGTGGAGGCTATATCATTCTCACAATATAAACACTACTAGTTTTATATGACATCCTCATAGTGTCAATTTAAGAATTAATGTTAGCAAAGAGCATCATTGAACCACTGAATACTCCGAATGGTATTAAAACAACATTCATTCACTGTTAAGACTATAAAAGGTGGCATGTATCTGTAATTCCAGCATGGTAAGAGGCTGAGGAAGTAGGAGTGAAGGTTAGAGGTCAGCTTTGTCAATTTGGAATCGAGTAAGACTATATTGCAAAATAAAAATTGAAAAATAAACTTTTAAAAGTGGAGATGGAAGTGCAGTTCATTGTGATAACCCTGTGTTCAATCCCTAGTACTAAAATACACATGCACACACACACACACACACACACACACACACACACACACACCCCTCTGTAAATTCCATCAGAAAATTGCACTGATGTTCAAACATGAAGTGAAACTAAACCATCTCTGCTCTGAGCAATTCAATAGAAACAAAGTTGAAATATACACATTTTGCTCTATTGGGACTTTGAATAACTACTCTGAATATTTTGAGAAACCACAAAAGGAAACTAAAGCTGGAAAAGGAAACTAAAGCGTGCTAAACCAGACTAATAAGGAGAAATGCTGCCACGATATATGTTGTTTTCACTGTAGTAACAGCCAAGAGGGAGCTTTTGGTGACTGAGAATGAAATTAATTTTATAGACATTAACATTTGTGGATGTTTCACTGATGCAAGTACAGAACATTTGCCTTGATGTTAAAACCAAGTGTGGATATCAGGAGGGACATAAATTGAAACTCAAGATGCCTTACAATTGAGTTCATTTTAGTCATGTTTTTTTTTTGTTCCCAGAAGGTTGAGAGTTTTTTCCTAATCAAAACGTTTTTTGTAAGATAATTGTAGATATTTTTAATAAAATGATATTGTATGGTGCTCAGTAACTGTTGGACCTCGAGAAGGGTACTTTTGTGTATCTACCAAAGCCTTATATTTCACTGACTTTTCATCTGCTGAATTGTATCAAATTGTCTTATCTAAATCATGTATCAGTGAAAATTTAGTATAATTGATCCTGGTGTAAAAATTCACTCTCTCTTTTGCCAGTGCCACTAGAAAATAAGTAACCCACTCCCCAAAGTATAATGGCTAAACAAGGATAGAATATATGTAATAGATACTCCCTTTGTTTTCAAAAGATAACAATATGGAAAGAAAGGAGTTAACTTGTGAAACAAATTTAAAATCAGGTGGCACAAATAACACTAGCTTTCAAGGGCTAGTAATATTCCTAAGCAGTTCATAATTTCATCCACTGACTGTAGGCTCAGATTTTTTTGTGAGTCACCATGTCATACCTGCTTTTGAATCACTATTTTGTCTGCAGTATATCTGTTTCCTGTATAAGCAACATTTTTGGATATGCACCAGAGAGAAATCAGATCACAATGTCAACATTGTGCCTAGAAATCTCCTTTGCTACATCATCCCTTACAAGTTCTTCCTTTGGCATTGTTCTACATCGTATTTTGGGTAAATAGAATTTTTTTCCTACTGAATAATTAAGGTTTCTCTTTAATTGAATTTTCACTGATGTCCTTATTTTGCTACTGAGTTCTCATGAGCATTTGCTTCAGTGCCCTCAACAGCAGATTGGAAATCTGTATTCACTATCAGTGCATAATTTATGCCATCTCTATCATGTCATTTAAAATTTCTTCTGTCTACTCATATTTGGAGAACATAATATATACCTTCATCGTGGGATGAAGGCACATATACATATCTCATCTTAATCCGTATCTCACCTCCTCACCCTCCTCTCTCTCCTTTTACCTCTTAGTCTCTTTGTCTTTTTGCAAGAGATTTATTTTCCTGTTCCTCTTTGGAAGTGGGTTTGGTCAGGAAAGATTTAACTTGCAATTTTCAGCAATGCTGCAATGGTGATGATTTTGCTAACCCTTAGGAATGAAACATGTGACCTTTACATATTATGATGGACATAAACCTTTTGGGGAGTAACAGGGAAGTGATATGGTTTAGACCTAAGACACCCTCTAGAAGTTTCATGCTTGAACATAGGGCCTAGCAGGAGAGTCACCCGTGCCATCAGCTAGGAGGCATATCCTTGCCCTGACTCCTTCCTGCTCTCCCTACTTCCGGTTGGCACTAGTCACATAGCTTTCCTGCGCCATGCCCTTCCAGATGCCTGTGGAATCATCCTAGTGGAACTGAAAACTAAGATCAACTTCTCTTTCTTTAAGTTGTGTCAGGCATGTTGTCCTCAGAAGGACAATTCCTATCAGATATTTTCTCCATATCCTCTTGTGTGAATATAATTTTCTCCATAATATCTGTAATATTTAATGCATTGTAAATGTTACTGGGTTTAGTTGTAATTCCATATTAAGAAATAGTTGCCAAGAAAAGAAGCTCAAGGTGTGCAAAACTAGTTCAATAGTCTTCCAATATTTTTGATGCATACATAATTTATTTGTATCACACATACCCAACCCAAAAACATGAATTTTTAATTGTTTATTTTATATTATTTGCTGTATGTTGTAAAAAAGACAAAAACTCTCGGTATAGAGTACAGATTAAAAGTTAGGAATCATTGAATTTACAGAAAACAAAATATGAACTTTTTAAAGATAATGAAACTGTTATTTGATGATACAGCAGGAGACACAGAACTTTACACAACAAATTTTAACATAGCCCAAATTAAAAAAAAATACACACATGAAAAAAGGTCAAGCAAAATAGGCACAAAGATAAAACTTCAACCATGCTGTTGAATAATCCTAAGGTAGGATACAGGTTCTCCTTTACCGGTCTGAAATAACAGCACTCCACTGGGTAAAGTACAACAAGGGTGTTAAGTGACATGTTTGGATGTTTGGATTCTGAAAAGTCAAAGATAAAAGAGAGCTGAAAATAAATACCACATTTATATATATATATATATATATATATATATATATAATGTATATACATGTGTATATATACATATTTATAGATAAATAGACCTATCTATATCTACCTATCTATATCTATCTATGTGTGTATGTGTATGTTTATATATGCATATGTGCTGTATATATATACAGTATGTGTATATCCTTATGCCCTTATATTCTCTCTCTCCATATATATATATATATATATAGCTATATATATATATATATATATATAGCTATATATATATAGCTTTTATATATATATTATATAAATCGCTTATATAAATGGCTTATGATGTCAGCATACCTTAGGGACACCATTCTTCCCACCTTCTCATATAGGGGTTGACACGATAGTAAATCACTTGGATAGAATTTGCACTTTGAAATTAATGTATAATTCTGATTGTATTGTTCATCTATATTGTTGAACTCATTAAAAAGAATTTATGATCATGGAGACTAGCATTTCATTATATTTTGATGACTTATTCAAATCATGCTAATAGTAATGTTTTAATACTGGTGTGGGTAAAAATTCTTAACTTTTGATTTTCCTATGAAATCATATCACACCTTTCTTTGTTTCTCATGGAAATGAACATATTATTATTTTTTTGCCTCCTAAAAATTATTTTCTGCTCCTTATCAAGGTAATGCCACTGCCTAAATGAATTTCTTGTATCTTCTCTAGGTCCAATGTCTGCTCACTGTAACATTTTGTCAGTCCCACGGGCATGGTGCAAGCAATCTATTTTACTTTGAAATGTTCAGTCGAAAAGAAGACAAAACTTGTCACAAGTTGAAGGCAAA
>PVIR01032717.1:5232-18529 GCA_004026965.1 Petromus typicus
TCTCCAAAAACCTAAAAAAAAAAAAAAAAAAAAGTTAAATACTCATTTTGTGATATACTAGAAAAGCAGAAGTAGCATATCACACTCCTGATTTCATGAATATTGTTCTTAGGATGAGATTTAAAGCATAGATAATGCATAAAAGAATAAATATTAAGTAAAAATTATGATAAGTGCTACACAATATAAAAAACTACTAATGTGGTATAAGCTTGACTGAGGTTGATATGTTGCTTCAAACACTGTGACACTTCAGAGTTGCATAAAGTGATGCCTTGTTTCTCATACATCTTTTTTCTGCTCTAGTCGACTCACCAGCCATAAGATAGCAAGTTAACTTTGTGCCTGGCTTTCTCTGTTCCCCTCTTTTCTGCTGAGCTGGTGGTTAGGAAGAATTTACTTACTGGACTGATTGTGCTGCATTTAAATATCAGAAGGATCACTGGGCATTTATCTGTCCAGTGCAAGTAAGCTGAACTGGCTTTCTTTTCCTTGGATGAAGGGGAGGAGATAGTGGTGATCTCTGCTCCAGAGTCCTGGGCAGCTGACTGGATGTCACGGGGCATGCGAGCCTGGAGGCCTTTCAGCACCAGGCCCTGCGCAGCAAACCACATGACTCCGTGAGACTCCCAGTCGGTCTTGTGCCAGAATTCTAGTGTCAGTAATACTGTGTGAGTAGGGCTTGAACTGCCTTTTTGATTTTATAGGGACTTTATTGGAGCAACATGCTTAATCGTGCAGGATTTGGTTTTATCAAATTAAACGAGACTTTTTTCCCCTGGTACTTGGGATTGAACTCAGGACCTTGTGCTTCCCAGGCAGGTATGGTGCCACTGAGC
Organism: Petromus typicus; assembly: GCA_004026965.1. Classification (NCBI taxonomy): domain Eukaryota; kingdom Metazoa; phylum Chordata; class Mammalia; order Rodentia; family Petromuridae; genus Petromus; species Petromus typicus. Next base: position 6,072 of record PVIR01032717.1, read on the forward strand.
TAAATCCATTTATTGATTGATTGATATTTTCCCCTAGAAATGATATGAGATGACTTATAGAAATACATTTAATAAGATTTTAGACTAGTGGATGAGAAGACAAGAGCAAAGGAAAATGAGAACAAGGGAGATAAAATGGCTCTAAGAATGGTAACTATGCCCAAAGGTTACATTGCCCTGACTCTGTGTTTTTTGTTTTGTTTTGTTTTGGGTTTTTTTTTGAGACAGGGTCTCGCTTTTGTGGTTCAGGCTGGCCCTGAGCTCAGCCTCCAACTCACATCACAATCCTCTTGCCTCTGCCTCCCGAGTGCTGGGATTACAGGCGTGAGCCACCACGCCCGGCACTGTGGTATGTGGTACTGGTTGCTGCTGGGTGTGAGTCTCCACACCCAGTATTGTTATGTGGTTACCGGGGAATCGAACCCGGGCCCTTGCGCTTGCAAGACAGGCGCCAGAACCACTGAGCTAACTCCCCAGCCCGCCCTGACTCTGTGTTTACTAGAAGAGTTGCTTCTTAGTTTTTTTCTTTGTCAATTTTTACTTTTTATTACTATGTGTTTGTAGTACATAATGATCACATTCCTTGTGGGCAGCATGAGTACGTATTCATAACTCAAATTAACTCTTTTTCATCTCCTTCCCATCTCCTCTCTCTGCCTTCCTGTCTGTTGGCCCTCCATTTCCAAAAGATTGTCTCCCTGCTTCTTATTATCCATTGTCTATTATTTTGCTCTCTGCTGTATTTTGGGTTTCTCATCTAAGAGAAATCATGTGATATTTATACCTGTGTATCTAATTTATTTCATTTAACATCATAGTCTTAAGGTGCATCCATTTTCATACAAATAACCCATTTATTCTTCTCTATGGGAGAGTAGTACTCCCTTGTGTTTAGGTACAATATATTCTTTATTCATTCATCTGTTGATGGACATAAAGGCCTCTTCCAATAGTTAGCTATTATGATAATTATGCTACCATAGACATAGGCATGCATATATCACTATAATATGATGTCTTTGACTTAATTGGAAAGATACCTAAAAAGGAAATTCTGAGTCAAATGGAATTTCTGGTTTGGGTTTGTTTTCTTTTCTTTTTTTTTGAGAAATCTCCATACTGATTTACATAGTGGTTATTCAAATTCATATTCCCACCAACAATTTTCCACTCAGCCTTGCCAGCATTTACTTATTTATTTATTTGTTTGTTTATTTATTTATTTATTTATTTATTGAGATAAGGTCTCACTTTGTAGTTCAGGCTAGCCCTGTGCTTACTATGTAGCCCCGGTGACCTTGAACTCACAGTAATCCTCCTGCCTGTGCCTCCCAAGTGCTGGGGTTACAGGTGTGAGCCACCACACCCAGCACTATGGTATGTGGCACTGATTGCTGATGGGCCTGGGTCACCATGCCTGGCATTGTTCTGCATCATTACCAGAGATTGAACTCGGGACCTTGCACTTGCAAGACAGGTACCAGAACCACTGAGCTAAATCCCCGGCCCTATTTTTTGACTTCTTGATGATAACCATTTCTCCTGGGTGAAATGGCATCATGATGTTATTTAATTTGTGTTTCCCTGATAGCCAGCGATGTTGAACATTTATTCATGTACAGACATTCTTGTTTCTTCTGAAAAGTGTGTATTCATTCAGTCACATTGCTTTTTAATTGAGTCTTTTATTTTGGCGTGATGGCTAATGTTTTTAGTTCTTTATATACTATATTCTAGATATTGATATTCTCAGGAACAGCTGACAATGTTTTTTCTGTCTGTAGGTTGTCTCTCCTTTCTCTTGGTTGTTTCCTTTGCTGTGCAGAAACTTTAGTTTATGATCCCATTTGTTAATTCTTGGTTTTATCCCTTGTGACACTAAGGTTCTGTTCAGAAGTTCTTGCCTATACCTATATCTTCAAGTTTTACTTATTTTATCTTCTAGAAGATTAAGTGTTTCTGTTTTAGCATTTAGATCTTTGATCCATTTTGATTTTGGTGTTGTAGATGAGGATCAGAATTCTGCATGTGGATAGCCAATTTTTCCAGCATATTTGTGAAAGAGGCTGTCTTTCTTCTAGTGAAAATATTTGACTCTTGTCAAAGATCAAACAGCTGAATGTGCCAAGAGGTTGTTTCTATACCTCCTCTTCTGTTCCACTGATCCACGTATCTATCTGCTTTTTGCCAATAGCATGCTGTTTTAATTGTGAGTTTTTAGTACAAGATTGTGATGCCTCCTGCTCTAGTGGTCTAGGACTGTTTTTGCCATTCTGGGTCTTCTCTAATTCCATATGAATTTTTTAGAATGGTTTTCTCTGGTTCTGTGAAGAATGCTAATGGAATTTTTATTGGTATTGTATTAAATCTCTACCACATTTGAAAGTGTGGCAATATTGAGTATTGTAAGTATTGTCAATATTCTGACAATATTGGTTCTGCCTATCCAGGAACAGGGGCTATCTTTCTGTTTTCTGATGGCCTCTTTGATATCCTTTTTCAAAGGACTATAGTTTTCATCATAGATGTCTTTTGTTTTCTTTCTTATGTTAATTCCTAAGTTGTTGTTGTTGTGAGACAGGGTCTCACCTTGTAGTTCAGACTGGTTCTGAGCTCACTATGTAACCCAGGTGAGCCTGGAACTCACAATAGTCCTACTGCCTCTGCTGGAATTCCAGGATTACAGGTGTGAGTCACCATGTGGTATGTGGCTGTGTGGTATGTAGTACTGATTGCTGGTGGGCGTGAGTCACCACGCCCAGCATTGTTGTATGTGATTACTGGGGATCAAACTCAAGACCTTGCGCTTGCAAGGCAGGCACTGGAACCACTGAGCTAAATACCTGGCCCCCTAAGTAATATTTCTTATTGCTCTTATGAATGGCACTGTTTTCTTAATTGCTTTGTCTTAAAAAGAGTTCATTATTAGTGTATAAGAATGCTATATCCCTTTTATTTTTTTCCTCTTGTCTCCTTTCTCTGGCTAATGTTTTGACAACTAGACTGAATAGTAGCAATGCTGGCAAACATCCTTGTTTTGTTCCTGATATTAGAGGGATGACAATAGTAATAATAATTGATGATAGTAATTTTAATTAATATAGTAAATATACATACACAAATGCTGCCTGTTTTATTTTGCTGTTCTTGTTGTTGCTACTATTGTTATTTACATGTCTGAAGTTTGGGAAAAAAGACCAGGCTAAGGATGCACATTTGGGATCATGGTTATGCCAGAAGCTCTTTCAAGACTGAATGAGTCTCCCTGAGAGTGTGTACAGCTAAAGGAGGGAAGAGAGGGGTGCTCAGCATCATCAAGAGGTCAGAGGCAAGATAAAAATGAGCTGAGAGACTCAGAAGGAAGGACCAGGAGACTGTCGGTCCTGAGCTCCAGAAAAGACTGTTTTAGAGCAGCAGGTTATCAGCTGTCTAATGTGAAACGAGGTGAAAACTGACAATGCACTGTGAGACTTGACACCGCAGAGGTCATGGTGACCGTGACAAGAGCTGTCTAGTAGAATGTGGGGACAGAAACCCTGAGTGAAATCAGTGAGAGAGGGGAAGAGGATGTGGAGGCAGCTGATGAGGACCTTCTTTTGAGGAGGTGGACTATAAAGAGCCACAGAGAACTGGGGCCGTAAGGAGTTGGCCTGCAAGAAAAAAGGGACTTCAGTCATATAACTGCAAGAAACTGAACTGTGCTCACAAGCACAGCAAACTGGAAGAGGTCCCTGCAGTGTAGAAAAGAGTATGGCCCAGGTGACACCATGCCACAGCCTGTATGACCTGGGCAGAGGACCAGCTGGGCTGTGCTCAGACTCCTGACCTTAGAGATTATGAGATAGTGAATTTGGGTCTAAATATAAATTGATACAAAGGAATTATTAACTTTAGTTTTTGTGTATGTGATACTTAGAATCTTTGCACTTAGCTATACCTCCAGCCCTTTTTTTTATTTGAGACAGGGACATGCTAAATTGCCCAGGCTGGGCTCAAACTTGTCCTCCTGCTTCAGCCTACCAGTGTGCTAGGACTATAGGTGTGCATCATCAGACCTCACTGTGTTCTGTGTGTGTGTGTGTGTATGTGCACATGTGCATGCACATGTGTGTTATATACAAAAGCATTCAGGAAAAGTCTAGGACTTGTTTTAAGGTAATGACAAACTAATGAAAAATATATGAAAAAAGTATTAAATTGAAGTGGTATGGAATTGCTATATGAATGAAACTTTTCATAGTAAAATGTAAATATACACACATAGATGTGTGCCTGTGTGTGTGTGTGTGTGTGTGTGTATGTGTGAGAGAGAATGCGAGAACAGTTGTAATGCTTCTTCCTCTCCCCGCCTCCTCTCCTGCTTCCTGCTGTGTGGGTAGGCTCCTGACTGCCCCTTTACTCTACCTCACTAAGAGGACGTCCTCCTTGGCCTGCTGTCTTTCTGAAGGCCTTGCCTGCTAAAGCATATTCTTATAATCGTCCCCTTTTAAAAGTTGGGTTGAGCCTCTAAACTGCAGCCCTCTGTGTCTTGGAATTGGTGAGAACTGACCTAGGAGAAGAGCCACCTCCTTCTAGGTGGGTTGGTTGAGCCCAGGGCTGGCATGTCATGGCACAATGGCCCTCATTGGAGCAGGGCTGCTTCCAAGCCTGCTGTGCCCTCCCGGTGCCATCCCCAGCTGCCCTTCTCACCATTCTGAGCTCTTTCCAGCACCTCAGCCCGACAGTAATTCTTTCTCAGAGACCCGTTCCCTCGGCAGCAGCCACGTGTCCAGCTCAGGCCCATCTGACAGCTGTGGCCCCGGCCCAGCCCCACAGACGCGCAGTGTTCCCTTTCACAGCGTCTGGTGTGTTCCTGCCAGGAAAGTCTACTTCCTTTACGATCCTTTTTTTCAGTGTCACTTTTTTTAGCCTTGCATGTTATGCCAATTCCTTGCACACTTGATGAAAAGATCCTGGGGCAGAAAACTTGAATCAATAGGGTCTTTTGAGTTCTGAACATCAGTAAACAGCACAAATCAGTTCCATGAGTTCAGTCCCTTTAGTTATTCTCATGCTTACTGCAACCTCTGCCTAGCATTAAACCCCACTGAAAATGTCTCTTGTTATTGCTGGCTAATGAAGAATGTCGCCCTTTTTTCTTAGTTTGAATACACTCCAGAGTGTTGGACTGAAAGATCAATTTAACATTGAAGGGCCTCAAATACAAAAATCTTTAACTTTCCCTTTTAAACAGCTCATTGACATTGTTGTAGATGTTTCCTTTCCTCATTTGATTCTACCCACTGGCAGTGTTTTGGGCTGGTTGATAATACAAAATGCAGTCTTATTTCTAAGACTTGGAAAGACACACCAGAGTCTTTCCCACTGACTAAAAAGTTCAGGTCACCAAAATGGCTTCCTTTGATCTCTCTTTGTTGTCCTCGATACTCAGGTCCTGGAGGGACAGCCCAAGGTATGTTTAGTGACACTAGTAAAGAACCTCCTGGCCTTCCACTTAAAACAGTCTGTAGTATAATGATTTCCTGAGAAATAAAAGCCCTGGAAAAATATTCTTTTAAAGAGATACCAAAAGCCGGGTGTGGTGGCTCACACTTTTAATCCCAGAATTTGGGAGATAAAGACAGGAGGATTGCTGTGAGTTTGAGGCTCACCTGAGCTACATAGTGAGCTCCAGGACAGCCTGAACTGCAAAGTGAGACCCTGTCTCATATATATATGTATGTATGTATATATATATGTATGTATGTATATATATATGTATGTATATATATATGTGTGTATATACACACACACACACACACACACACACACACACACACACACATATATATATACAAGAGCTGAGTATTTAGCTTAGTGATAGAACTCTTATCTAGAGTGCATGAGACCCTGAGTTCCAACCATAACACTGGGAAAAAAGATTTACGACCCTCCCTCCAGAATTTATATATTGCCCTTTCATACAGAAGACTAAACTTTCTTCCCGTTGGAAACACAAAGCATATAAGTGTGGACAGATGATGTGGCTTATATACTACTAACACCTGGCAAAACTCTTAGCACAGAAAGAGGGTTCAGAAGTAAATCCTGGAAGCAGACAGCACATGTTCAAATCCCAGCTGCAGTGCTACCTCGCTACATGATCTTGGGCAAATTTTTCTCTGTGCCCTGGTCTCCTCATCTATAAAATCAGAGTTCCTACCCCAGAGCACTGTGTGAACAGGTGAAAAACTTAGATCACTACTTAGCCTGGGAAAAGCAGTCACAATCATCATTCAGAACCAGGCTAAAGATGTACCTCAGTGCTGGAGCTACTATGGGTGAGGCCTGGGACTCATCCTACCACCAAAAAATTATAACAAGTACAGAAAATTTCCTATCGCCTATACCGTCTAGGTTTGTGTAAATCCACTATGATATTCCCATAATGTTGAAATCCCCTAATGACACCTATTTTAAAATATATCCTGCCATTGAACAACATGTAAGTATCTGTCCTCTCAGCAGAGGAAATAACCCCCCTCCATCCTGGAGATATCCCTTCATGGCCTTAGCCTGAAATGGATCACAGCTGCTTTAGACCAGGGCTGGACCTCTTCCTTTTTAAAAAATCTACACCAGGGGCTAGGGATTTAGCTCAGTGGTTCGAGCATCTGCCTGGCAAGCACAAGGTTTGATCCCCGGTAACCACAAACTACAGTGCTGGGCGTGGTGGCTCATGCTTGTAATCCCAGCACCTAGGAAGCAGAGGCAGGAGGATTGCTAAGTTCAAGGCTGAGTTCAGGACCAGCATGAACTATAAACCGAGACCTTGTCTCAAAAAAATAATAATAATAAATTGTACAGCAGAACTCCAGCAGCATCAGGGAATGCACCAAAGGAAGAGAGCTCCAAGATAAACAGTGAGAACCACCTGCCCCAACACTGACAGAGGCCATGGGCAGGCAGCCCGGAAATGTGAACTTTTTTTAATGTGCAGAACCAAGTTAATAGTTGATTTCCCTGCCGGGGCCTCACCACTGGGTATGGTGGTGTCAGCCGGGCAGAGCAATGGGGTGACCGAGCCGAGGGGCTAGGATGGGAAATAAGTAAAGACAGGACAGTGGGACTTGGAAGGGTTCATCACTCAATACCGAATGAACACCACGTTTATTTAACAGCCTTCTTTTATACATTTCTTTAGTACTGTCCTTGAGCTGCCCTTGAGCCGACTAGCTTTGTTCACGTGTACAGAAAAGAAAAAAGTTAGTGAAAGAACTGGTGGGCAGGGTGTGCTGACAATATTCTTAATTAAATCTGGCATGAGGGTGAGTAAAGGTTCTTAGTTTAACCTGGAATGAGGGTATGTCAAGGTTCTTAGTTTAATCTGGAAAGGACAGTAATTATCCTTGAGGAAAGTAGACAATGTTAGGCTCTGATCCAGAAATCAGGCCAACTATTTCTCTTCTGCATGGGCAGCCATGACACTGTAGGAAATGGCTCCCAACATTTCCCATCTTTCCTAATAAGAATAACTGATTTTAAAAATAGCTTGACTAAGTAATTTTAAATGACTTTCAAACTCTGTAAGCAAAACACTCAGCTGAATAGGTTGCATAAGTTCTGCCAACCATTTCTAATGAAAGATAAGATTCCACAGTCAGGCTCCTGCACTGCTGGACAGAGTCACACAGCACAAGGTCATAAGTTGAACAGTATCCCACCAGCCTTGCATCGTTAGAGCACTTAGACTCTTAATGACTAGCTTGTCAGAATCAGCACAGTGATGTCTTGCAGTGGTTATACAGGCAGTCAAACAGAACCATGGTGATGGGTTAGAGCCAAAGTACAAACAGTATAAAAAAGGAAGGCTAGGACATGAACTCACAGGTTCTAAGGAGACTTGGAGCCAGCGCTCAGCACGTGACCTGGCCCTTGTGAGTCAGAGCCTGTGAGCATGCCCTGACAGACAGCTCCTTTGATTCTTCACTCTCCCATGCTACATGTTGTGTTTATGAACCTCTGCATGGTCTAGTCTGCAGATGGGCACAGGAGAGCAAGATCTGGGAAGGCCTAACAAGGACAGCAATGTAACTTTGATTTATTTATTTATTATTTTGAGAAAGCGTCTCGCTTTGTAGTTCAGGCTGGCCCTGAACTCATGTAGCCCAGGTGAGTCTTCAAACTCACAGCAATCCTCCTGCCTCCGCATCCAAATGCTGGGACTACAGGCGTGAACAACCATGCCCGGCATTGTGGTGTGTGGTTCTGATAGCTGCTGGGTGTGAGTCACCATGCCCAGCATTGCTGTATGTGGTTACCCAGATGGAGTAGGGACCTTGCACTTTCAAGGCAGGAGCCATAGCCACTGAGCTAAATCCCCAGCCCAAAGCAATGTAACTTTGAAGATTTAGCAGAGGCAGGAGGATTACTGAGTTTGAGGTTGAGTTTAGGACCAGCCTGCATTACAAAGGGAGACCCTGTCTCAAAACAAAAAACAAAAATAAACTTTAAGTTTCAGTTGTTGCTATGAACTCTAGTCAGTCCACACTTCACCCAGAAATTCTAATATAGCTGTTGGGTGCTTTCTGCTTCAGTCAAACATACTTTTTGTGACCTCTTATTATCTGCATCTCTCTCTCTCTCTCTCTCTCTCTCTCTCTCTCTCACACACACACACACACACACACGAAATCTTAGTAGAATGTCTATTCTGTCGCGTTTGGACATGAAGAGAGGCAAAAGGGAGTTTGTATCTACTTCCAGCCATAACCTCTTCCCACCCCATTCTGCAGGGCCAGGGGAGGAGTGAGGCTGAAGCTGGTGACACTGGGCCCAGAATCTGCTCTGCTCAGAGAGCTCGGCTCTGGAACGCCATCCTGTTCCATTTCCCATAGCTGGACATCTTCTCCCCTGAACTGGATGTCTTTTGCTTGTTTCCTTATCCTTTAGTTAGAGGTGTTGAGCAGAATTCTCATTCATTGTGCAGTTAGGCTATGTAAGGAATTAATGAAAATGTGCCATTCAACTATAAAGATCCACCAGGTTTAAGTTTATATGATTATTAAAACAAAAGTGCTAACAGCATTTATTTATACATGTACATGTAAATTAGAAAGATATCATGCGAATGTGTCAAATAGAATATTAAAATTGGTGGGTCAGGGATGTAGCTCAGCAGTACAGTGCCTGCCTGGCAAGAGCAAAGTCCTGAATTTAATCCCTGGTACAATAAATAAATAAATAAATAAATAAATAAATAAAATTGGTGAATCCAGGTAAAGGGTCTATGAGAGTTCTTGTATTAGTCTTTAATTTCCCTGTATGTTTGTTACTTCCAAACAAAATTGAAAATTTTTGAAGTTCTGAGCAGATATCCTCCACTGCTCCTGAAATCAGTTGCCTCAGAGATTTCACTCTAGGCCAACACTGAAATATTATCTTGAGCAAGGCACTGATGACTAAGATGAGATCAAAAATTTTACCACCTAGTTTTGCAAGCTTTATTTCCACTTTGAAAAGAATGCTGGAGACGGACTGTCGAGTGTGGGAAGTGGTCATTAAATCAATTACACATAATGGGAACTCTGCCCCTGTGTTTCCTCTTTTTATCTCTGCTCCTGGAAAATCAGTCAGAGAAGAAATACTGGATGGGCATGAAAACCTCCGCCCTATTCACTCCCCTTGCACGCAGACCAGCCTGGACTGTTCACCCGAGACTCTCCGGGTTCCTTCACAGCTCCCAGGCCTGGGGTCCCCTCCATCCTCAGCACCCCTGGACCAGGCTCTGCTTAGAGCAATCCAAGCCACAGGCCCTCAGAAGCCTTTCCTGTCCCCCCAGGACTGTGCTGCCCCCAGGACAGTAGCCTCTGGCACACCCATGCAGCTGTCAAGCATCTGCAAAGTGCTGGTGTAAACTGACAAGCGCCACAACACACACTGGATTACAAAGGTTTTGTGTGAAAAGCAATGTGAAATGGGTCATTAATAATGTTCTAGGTGGATGACCCATTGAAATGATAATGTTTTAGATACATTAAGTTAAACAAGTCACATTACTCAAATCATTTTCTTTGCACTTTTTAAATGTGGCTGCACGTGTGGCTCATGATAGGTTGCTGCTGGAGAGCATGACCCAGATAGGACTGAATAGGCTCTTCCCTCACACCTGGCTCACATCTAACAGCATCTACATCTGCTTCCTCACCTGGCCAGTGTCTTCTACAAGCTGTAGGTTCCCTAAAGCCGGAAGCCTTATTCTCCTTCATACCCTCAGTTTTTAGCATCACACCTCCCACTTCTGATGAAGGGTGTTATGGAATTATTCATTAGTGGCCATTCTTTTTTATTTAGATGAAATTTCCATAACAGTATTAAAGTAAACAATTTGTTGGCATCTTATACATTCCCAGTGACAATGCAACCACCACCTCTTTCTGGGTCCCAGATATTTCCTTCACTCCAAATAAAAGCCTGTATTCCCCATTCCCACCTCTATACTGCCCTTCTACTTTCTGCTTCTCTGCACTTTTCTATTCTGGATATGTTTTATGAACAGGATGATGTAACATGACATTTTTTTTCCCCTTGAGACAGAATCTCAACTATGCAGTTTAGACTGGCCTTGAATTCACTGTATGGCCCAGATTAGCCTCAAATTCACAGTGATCCTGCTGAGTATAGAGATTACAGCTGTGTGCCACCATACCTGGCTTCTAATGTAAGACCTTTTGTGTCTGCTCTCTTCTTGAGGTTTATCCTCAGGTGATAGGACACAGAATCTCATTATTCTGCCTGTTTGTGTTTATTTTGGGAACTTTCCATAATGAAAACTCAAATAACATCTCATACAGTTCCCTTTTATGAGTTAGTGCCTTCTCTTCCCTGTGAGATCTTGTGCGCCTGTAATTTTTGTTCATGCCTTAGTGGATGATGACCGTTATAGGAAGACAGACCTCCACCAGTGCCTGCTGAGTTAAATTCTGCCTGATGTGGAAAAAAATCCCTTGAGGAAAAAGCAGATTTAGGTTTGAGAATAAGGTCATAAAGTGTATTCTCTCTCTAGTTTCCTGGCCTTTTTCCCACAGCCAACTTCCTTTTTTGATTTCTAGCATAGCTTCTTCTCTTGGCCTTTTCTCCACATAAATGGGTGCAGCGCTGCTGCCCCAAGAGCTCTGAGACACTTCTGGGTAATTCACAGTTATCCTAAAACTGAAAGCCCTTCCTGTTCCTGTTCCCTCCCTCTTTGCCTGCATCTAGTGTCTGATTATTTCAGGCTGAAAACACAACAGAGGTGACTGGAAAAGGGTGCATTAGCCTTTGTGGCCCATTTTCTCCTCTTTTCAAGAAATGAGGAGAAAATATTTTGATGGAAAAGCAATTTCAGGGACTTTGGTTACCCATTCGTGCAGAGGCACCCATACAGGAGAGACCAAAGAGCTAGCCATGAAGCAGAAGTCTCTGAGTCATTTGCTGAGGCTTAAATCTGAAAACTGTGACCGTGATTATAACACGTTGAAAGGCCCCGTTAGAGTAAGGTAGTCACATGGGTTGTCTCTCTCTTTGAAGTGATCCCTTTGTATTGAGTTCATTCTTGGCTTTCTACTCTGTCAGATGTCAAAGGATTAGTTTCGACAAGTCTGTCCCTTTTGGGAGGTGCTTTCCTTCATTATTCCCATCATCCACCTTTCTTCACAAGAGAATTCTCTGCCAAGTCACCTGTTACATGAGGGCAAGGCAGGAAATGACCCCTTAAATGTGCTCACACCATAACCCCAAACCTGTCAGTATGTTGGAGGGGAGAAGAAGAAGGAAGGTTTTGGGTGAATGGAGTTGTCTGATCAACTGACTCGAGATAAGAGATGGTTCTAGATCCTCTGGGTAGGCCCAGACAGGAAGGAGACAGGAGAATCATGTCGGAGGGACAAGATATGGGAAAGACTCTATCAGCCATTGCTGACTTAGGAGATGGAAGAAAACCAAGAGCCAGGAAGTGTGGGGAGCTTCTAGAGAGCGGAAAATACGAAAAAAAAAAAAATCAGCTTTCCCATTAGAGCCACACTGCTGACATTTCAATTTGAGCCCAGTCTGAATCATTTCAGACTCTGGACTTCGGGAACAGAAAGGTTTTTCAGACTGAGTTTCTGGCCATTTGCTGTAGCTACAGTACCCAGCAAATACAATAGCTGTTTACAAGAGGTTTTTAAAAATTCACTTAAGGGCCGGGGAGTTAGCTCAGTGGTTCCAGCGCCTGTCTTGCAAGCGCAAGGGCCCGGGTTCGATTCCCCGGTAACCACATAACAATACTGGGTGTGGAGACCCACACCCAGCAGCAACCAGTACCACATACCACATTGCCGGGCGTGGTGGCTCACGCCTGTAATCCCAGCACTCGGGAGGCAGAGGCAGGAGGATTGCTGTGATGTGAGTTGGAGGCTGAGCTCGGGGCCAGCCTGAACCACAAAGCGAGACCCTGTCTC
>PVIR01032718.1:0-18351 GCA_004026965.1 Petromus typicus
ACAGTAGTTTACCTCTGAGAGTGCAGGGGATAAAACAGGAAAGCTTCTGTAAGGCTCAGGTGGGTACAAGAAGTAACGGGTACCACATGGGAGATTCTAAGTCACAACATACTGCTAAGCTTCATTCATTGAGAAGATGTGTAATCTAATACAGTATGTAGGGCATCATACAGCAAGTCCTGGTCATAGTTTACCTCCTCTCATTTTTGGTAAATAAAATTTTATGGGAACAATCACATGTAGTCATTTTCATATCATCTGTGTGGCTGTTTTGCAGCAACCACAGCAGAGTGGAGTAGTCATGAGAGTAACACGAGGCTGTAAAGTTGAAAATACAATCTGGCCATTTGTTGATCAACAAAAACAAAGGGTAAAAGCAAACAGCGGATCACTGAAGATTCTGCTGCAGAGCGTGCAACAGGTATAGGGACAATGCTACTGAGAGAGGCACACCCGGCAAGAGTTACTGAATTACCAACTGTGCCCTTAAGTAAAAAGGAAAAATAAGGACCACTTCTGCTGCACATTAGAAGACTATTGGCTTTACCAAACTTGTCAGTGGCACCTCCTAATGGCTGAGACTCTTATTATCTAAGTTTTCTGAATTCTTAATGGAAAAGAAGGGCCCCTGGTGGAGTCTATAATCACTTCTACACTCCCCAAGATGGCACAAATTCAGAAAACTATTCTTGTTATTAATAAGATGTCATTTTCCCCCCAGCTGGGAACCACTTTTATCTTCAGAAGTGTTCTAGAGCCAAGGATTTCCTCCACAATCTTTCCTTCCTGGTGAAATTCTGGGTTTTAATAAGGGGAAATGTTAAATTATAGATAGAAGTAGCAGGCGATTTCTGCACCACTGAGAAGACAGCAATGGATTTAACACAGCAAGAGAAGGTCTTCAGATGAAACAGAAACTGAGCAAAGACAGATCTCCCCTGAGTCCTGGGAGAAGGAGTCAACCTCAAAAACAATTTTCACTGAGACCTAAAGACCATTTGGTGTGATCAAGGCATAAGTGGCTGTGAGAGATTCTGTGTTTAGAGTACATCTGTTGAAAAATTTTAACCATAATCACAAATGTTAAAATGCTTTGCAACCATTGTTTCAGGTAAATATAAAAAAGTAAACAGAATTTCCCCAACAGAATCTCAGTGAATATGATTATCAAGGATTTCATGATGAGGTGGAAATTCACTCTAATTCTGAGACTATGGTTTAAATATATAATTTTTAAAATTTTCTTCCCTTTCATTTTTATTGCTGAGGAAAAAATATAAATAAATAGAAATATTACTAAGTTATAGTTAGTTTGGGCATTGTTCATTAAGATCCTGGGGAAATTAATTTTTTGCTGTTTCTGGTTATTTTTTCTTTCTTGAGTTCTTGCAAAATCTTATTATATTTCTGCTACTTTTCATGCAATATAAGATATAAAAGCTTAGGACCAGAAGATATTCATCTGAGAGTTTGGAGAAAGGTCATAGATGAGCATATTTAAGCACGCAAGGACCTGAAAGCTGGACAGATCTCTTTGTATTAACCGGTCCCACCATCTAACTCATTCAGGAGATTACTTACCTCTTCTGCTCCACTGTTACCTGTAAGACACAGACACAAATGTCTATTTCCTAGGTTGATACATTTTTGTATACAGGTCAGTAAGTCTAGATTCTGGCATGTGAACCATGTGAAATAACAGATTTTTATAATCCTTTCTTCATCAAATTGCCGATTTTCATTTTAAACTCTTTTATTCCCTCTGGCACCCGCACCGTTCCACTTACCTGCGGGCTAAATCTAGTATATTTACAGCATGTCTTCTGCTTTGCCATTTCTGAAAGACTTAAGATCTTTGTGTATAATTTTTCTTGGACTCCTAGAATCTCGGACTCCTAGAATATGACAAGGGGAAGAAAAGGATATATTTTATGTCAGACTTTCCAGGATTTTGTCCAAAGAAGGTGTTATATGCAAGGATAACGACTAGATAATTGATAAGTAAACAGACAATTTAGAAATCAAACTGAATATTATTAATTTGTTGAGTGAAGCATCTGATATAAATCTGACTCTCCCAAACAGATATGTGTAGGTACTAGTGTTGCTGCTGAAATTTCACTTTGAAAACTCAATACAATGCATTTCCTTATTACAATCTATCATTCAGGAACCTGAAAATTGTTTCATTTTCTAAAAAGTGCTGATAGGTATAGTTCCTGCATGCTCAGATCAGCTTCGTGTAGGGAAATGGGAACTGGCTCAATGCCCCAAATACTTACAATCAAAACATGCAGGTGAGGCTATCAATAGCAGAAAACTCAAAGGAAATATAAGGCCAGTTAATCACTGGCTCTGTATGTTACCAAACTCCAGCCACCATTTAGACATTGGAGTTTTATAGAGATCCATTTAGTTGTCCAAATAAAGATTGATGCAGACTGTCAAAGTAGATTCCTTTAGTTTTGCTTCCCAAATACAAACCATGCCAAACTCATGGATGATGTAATGGTGCTTAATCTGAATCATGTATCAAATAGCTATGGTCAGTACTATTTCTCTGGGAATGTGCTAGCCTCAATTTAAAATGGCAAAGCAAGTGTAAATGAATCAATAGGTTATTCTCTTAGATTTCTGCTAAGTGCAGAGAGCAGATGAATGCCAGAATTAGTAGAAGTGCCCATTATGTCATGAACATTCATTGGGCATATGCTACAGGTTGGGGAAGCCTGGTATACACTAACAGCACTACTTTGGTTTAAAAACTAAAAAAACAAAATAAAACAAAAACCCTGGGAAGCTAGAACCCTCACCCACCTTTGATAAAATGCAATACAGATAAGGGAGAAGGCACCTAAGGACTCTTAGCTAATATATTTAATATATAAAAGACAGAGACCCTTACCATCTGCCAGCCCCCCCATGACCCTTAAAAGAAAAAAAAAAGAATTCAAAGAAAAATGAGATAAAATGAGTAAAAATAACTGAAAAAATTAAAATAAGTAACTTCTAAGACAATAAAAAATTAAGAGGAAAGATTTTTTTAATCATCTCAAAATAAAATTATATATTGTGTATGTAATATACCAATACATACATGTGTATATATATAATTTGCATATATGACTTTTAAAATAATTTATCCTCTTTTACTGTTGTTACAAGAAATAATATTAGAGATGAAATACGAAATATTGTATCTTCCAGTCTGATAATTGTATGATATGCCAAGTTCTTCTTTTCTAGAAATTGAAGAATGAGTCCAAGAAACAGTGAAAGTTAAGAGTAGGAAGATATATATTCATAAGAAAGGTTTTGAGGGGCAGGAGGAGACCCACATGGGTAGCCCGGGGACCCTCCACCTTTACAGAAGGATTGTATAAGGTGAAGCCCATGTAAATACAATGTGGGCCATGGCCATGAACAGCTTGTAAGTTTACAAGTACAGTTACCTTGCTGATAGAGGTAGGACGGGGAAGCAAGTCATGTGACAAGAATGGATAGAAAGAAAAAAGATTCTCTTAGGAAACGATGAGTTTGGCTCTGGTCATCTGCAGCTGATGCCTATCTAGACTTCACTGGGCTCAGTGTTTGTTCTTTGAGGAAAGGTGCAGGCCGGGTCCTCTTGTCTTTATTATGAGGCCTTCTTTTCAATGGCTGTGTCTCCAGCTGCAGCTCTGGTATGTTTCATCTTTGCCTTGACTCTCAAAGTCCTAGCCCTATCTGACTGCCTATAATGTTTCTCCTTAGCTCACCTGTCTATAATAATGTGATTTAGAGTAATTTTAGAACCCAACTATTTTATAATGCTAAAAAATTATAAAATAGAAAAATTTGAAGCAGCACTAGGATATGTGAAAAAATATGGAAGATATAAAAATTGTGAAGACATCTGAAGTGAAATATATGGTTATGATGTATAAGATTGCCTTGTAAGATTCTTTTTAAAAATGGTTTTATATTTCCTTTTACATATTTTCTATATCTGCCAAAGAATTCTGAGGTTGTTACAGTACAATTGTGCAGAAAGTGACCGAGATCTTTTTAATATGTGACTTGATGTCCAGTAGGAAATTACCTTGCTGCCACGGTTCACTTGATGCTACTCAGAGGGGACAGCAGGTCACAATGTAAGGACTGATGCCACCCTGATAATTCACACCAGTTCTCCTTGCACTTCAGCATGGTTCTGGGTCAAAAGCACCATTATCCTTCACTTCCAGTTCATTCATGTTTCGACTCATCACCTTTGCGTGGGAAATCTTCTCTTGAGAATAGAAAGAAAAGATTCCTTTTCATTTTAAAATATGTATGAGGATACAGAGAGTGGATAAGAGGTGACCCATGAAAATAAGACATATTTTAAGTTTATCCCATTTAGTCTATACACACACATATACCCACATATGTGTGCACCCACATACGTGTGCGCGCACACACACACATACACACAAAGAAGAAAATGAAAACTGTGGCAGACTTTGAACAGTAGATAAGGACAATAATTCACATTCCAACTTCTCAAATAGTTATATCTTGTTTATTGTCCACTGAAGCTCTTTTACCCTTCTCTGCTGATGAGACTGCATCATCTTTTATTGGAAAAATGTGCAGAGGATCATCATATTGATGATGCTCACAGCAGGCAGGAAAGAGGTAATCCCATAGTTGTCTCATTTTGAGAAGTGAGTCTGACCAAAACCTACGTGCCTAGGTCAGAGTACCTTACACTTCAATTCTGTTCCCCGAACTAAACCCTTCTAACTAGAAAGATAATGTCTCACTACAACCATGCGTTTGTCTATTTTGTTCCTAAACTGAGAATGCTCTGTCTTTATCCTTTAGGAACACTGTTTATGTTAATTTCCATAGAAACTTCAAGTAGTCCTGCCTTTACACATAGCTTACCTTTACCTCAACTGGTTGCCATAAAGATCAGTGCCTGGGACTAGACAGAGCTGTTGTCAGTTGCACCAGCACTGATTATCCTGGCACCTCACTTTATCTCTGTTGGTTCTGTGTCTTACAGTTTTTACCTGGGGTCTGTGTCATATACTGAGCAGTTTTACTAGACACTTACTTCAGGAGTCCACAGCAAAAATTAAAATTGTCAGGGGAGTTCTCTTCATTGTTTAATATTTCTGTGTATATCCCCATTTTTGTCACTCTTCAATGAGTCAGTAAAAAATATATTCCCATCTATGCATTCTGAGAAGAACAGAAGTTAGGAGACAGTCTTCAGTAGACAAGTAGTGTTCTAGAAGACAGATAAAGACCATTCTTGATAAATGCTGAGGATAGTTGAGCAAAGTCAGGCCTGAGAATTGAATAATGGATTTAATAATATGAGTTATTTATATATTTGGATAGTAGAGCACATCAGACTTATGGGGAAGAATGCATGAGGGAAGTAGAGTTCAGAGAGAGTATAGAAGAAAAGTTATTAAATTATATACAATAAATATAGGATCTTTACTATAAAGGACTTGTACTATAAAAAGAAGCAAGAGTAAGCTTGCTTACTCAAGAGAACACAGTGAGTTCAAGAAAAAAAAACATATTTTGTTAAGAAGGGGTAATAACATGAGGCTTGAGAGTAAGGTTTGAGAAACAATTTAAGGTTATAAAGAGGTCAAGGAAAAATGCTATAACCTTTTTTCTCAAGCAGCAGAGAGGGAATGCCATGTTCACCTCCTGCAATCATTTCCCTAGTCACCCTGTGCAGGGTCAAAGTTATTTCATGGGTGTTATTTCATTTTTTGACTGCCTGCTTTCCATATGAGAAGTCATATGATAGACTTTCCAAGTTTAGTAATATACACTTTTTTTCACCTTTCAACAATAATAAAACAAAAGAAGTTCTGGGAAACATTACTTCAGTGCTCTGACTAGCATTGGGTTTTGTGCTGTACTGGTGTTTGGACTATCATATAAAAAGACTGCAGAATTTCCTATCTAAATGTAAATATGAAGTTGTATCACTGTCTTGGAGGCTTGAGTTCCAAGATCAAGTGCTACCAGAACTGGATTTGGGTAAGGCTTCTCTTCTAGATTTCCCAGCAGTATCCTTCTTACTCTGTTCTCACATCCAGAAAGGTAGATGCCTTTGTCTTCGTATCAATATCTCAGCATTTTGGATCAGCACATCCATCATCCTTAAAGACTCTTATCCCTAAACACGGTAAATGTAGAATTTACATAAATTATTTCTAGGAACATAATTCTCAGGGCTCAAATAATTGCTCCAGATCCTCTTGATATTAATATTGCATCAGCTAGTGTTCACTACAGACGTAGAGTTCATATAAAATATATATGTTTATGATTAGATGAAGGACTAAGTAGGTTTCAAATGGCTGCTTGTGGGATCAGGGGCGGGAAATACAAAATGGCTACCTCTGCAATGAGAGCCAGTGAGTCCAGTCACAGGTCCAAGACTTGGAGATACCTTCAGAGTCTGGCACAAGCCTATGTTGGAAAGTCAAAGGACCCACGTTGAAAGATTGAAGAATATGTACTGGTAGCCTGGAGAACCTGGAAACACAAGTCCAAATCCTACAGCCAGAACTCCTCTGAGGAAGGCAGAGAGAAGACTTCTTTCTTTCCTTTTGGAATTTCCCTCAGGCTACAAACTTACTGCTTGGATACCCAAATCCTATGCCGCCGCCCAGGATGGGTCTCCTCAGTTTGTAGCCTACATGTCGATCATCCAGGTACAACCAGAGATTTTCTAATCTGCTAGGTAGTTCTTCGAGTTAACACATCACAGTTAATAATTACATGGGCCGGGAGTTAGCTCAGTGGTTCTGGCGCCTGCCTTGTAAGAGCAAGGACCCGGGTTTGATCCCCCGGTAACCACATACCACAGTGGGCACGGAGACTCACACCCAGCAGCAACCAGTACCACATACCACAGTGCCGGTCATGGTGGCTCACGCCTGTAATCCCAGCACTCGGGAGGCAGAGGCAGGAGAATTGCTGTGATGTGAGTTTGAGGCTGAGCCTGGGGCCAGCTTGAACCACAAAGCAAGACCCTGTCTCAAAAAACCTTAAAAAAATTATATATATATATACAAGTATTGTTGCCTGAAAATCCTGAGGACAGATTTTTGGCTGATGGCTACTCTGTAGTTTTATTGGCCAATTCCTTGCAGCATTAACTTTTTGTCTTTGATCTTTAATGGTGAAAATGTGCTTCTTTGTAGAAAAGAAGATGTATGTGTCACTTCCCATCAGTTTTCAAAGTTTATTTAGTTATTTAGCAGATGTATGAAGCAGAGCAGAACAGAAACCTAAAACTGTGATCAGACTAAAATTTAAATGAAAGTAAATGTGACAAAGAGCATCAAGAAAAGATCAGAGGTTCTTGACAACTAAGTTCTGTCTAGTGATTTAAGCTCATATTTCCCCTTTTGGTATCAACTCTACATAAATTATTGGCTCATGAGTTTTCTGCTGTTTATTCCTTCTGTAAGACTTCTGACTGACCCACATAGTTTCTATCTAATGAATTTGATACTGTAATCAAGAGAAATCTTCTCTCTCATTGCTAAAGAATATAGACCCCATCTGATCACCCTAGTGATCTGTGAAAAACAATTCTCTATGTAATTTTGTTTCCAGCACTTCATCTAGGCAAAGAAATAGAATACAAATATCAAGGCAGTAATTGAGTTACATTTTAAAAATGTTTTTATAGGAACACAAAGTATACATGCATCTGGTTAAAGAGGCAGACTAATGAGTTCAGGAGAAATCTTTTTATTGAATATCACTCATCCAGAAATACAGAAATTGCAAACATTCATAACACATTAGAATCTACTGAGACTCATAGATTTACATGGCTCACAAATAATGACCTTGATCTTATCTGCTACACATTAAGTACTACACACAAAAGCCAAGTGTTAGGTCTTATTTAAACTCTACAAAAAATGTTTAATAAGCCATTTTTTCTTTCTACCTCATATATTTTCTAGATCAAATAATAGCACATAAAATGATAAGAATTCAGAAGTTATTATTGAAAGGAAGAAATCATAAACATATTTCAAATATGTGAAAGGAGGCAAATATTTAGAATTAGAGAAAATAATAAAAGATATAATATGATGATCAATTCTATTAAGCCTAATTTAGAGTTGATCACTTCCCTAGTTGAAAATAATTGCTACCACACATCAGTTTTCCCCTTTATAAGTATACGTTTCTAGTTCTGTGTTAGATAACTAAATGAAGATTTTTTTGGATTTTATCTAAGCTAGTGCATTCTGAAAATCTTAGTCGGTACAGTAGATATAAACTAGGCTAGATCCTCGCTTTTGATTTTTCACACTGTATTCCATTATTCCATTTATAACTTTATCTCTGAATATGTATTTTAATTCATTATATTACTGATTACTTCATTTATTTATGTTTATTAAAAATCAGTATAGTTATAAACTTTAGATTTTTTCCTAAAATTTGTGATCTACGTGCAATTAGCATATTAACAAAACGTGCTATTTTAATTGTTGTGTATTTATGTTATGAATACTATTAATTAGTTAGTAAAACAATTAAAATTGCTGAAAAATATATTTCAGTCTTACTGACCAAAGAAACATCTTTATCTTTACTAGGAACATTTAAGAAAAAGTTACAGGTCCACTGAATATAAAATACTTGAATTTAATTTTTGACTTATACATCTCCTTGAATATAATATCTGGAAATGATACATAATTATATCCATTTCTACATTCATCACATCCTGAAGTGTTTAACAAATAAAAGGGAAAAATGTTGTTTTATAATTCATAAAAAATGCAAGTTCAACTTATCCTACATAAAATGCTAAGTATGAAAACAAGTCAATTCTGTCATTTACAAAAGTAGAAGCTGCTGATATGAAGGGTTTTATCTTTTTAACTTTGAATTAAAAGGGCTTCCATATAGCAGAAAAATGATACCTAAAAGGGAGTATTCAACCATTGAGCAAACATTCTCAAAATGAGGACAATTTTTTTTTTTTGTTATCCAAAATGTGTATTTTTACTCTAGATATTTTTATGGGAAAAGTACTATGGAATCTATTCACGAAACTTAAGACAAAAGGATATCTCCCTGATTAGTTATTAATTAGCAGAAAATCATTCTCATCATTTTGAATGGGGAAAAAATTATACTATTAAATAAAAATCTCTCTTGAACCTAAAAATCCCACATTAGATATTTTGAGTATAGCATATGTTCATTGTCATTTTTTTCTTCCTCATGTTTGGTGAATTGCATCTTTCTGAACTGTAAGGTGTGTGAGAGGTTATTAACTACAGAAGCACATGAAAAATGTGATGAGTTCAGAATAGTTCTACTTTCATTTCATTTTAAACTAGAGTGGAAATAGGGTAATTGATTTACACAATAGGTCTAAGTACTTGATAATGAACTAGGTGAGTCTCTGATATAGCATCAGAAAAAAAATTGTTTACATTCTGGGCATATTTGTCCTGAGGGTTAGTATCTTAAAGCAGGTGAAGTAAAGGGGAAAAGAAACATTTATCTATCACTAATGACTAGGCTTTTCAGTTTCAGCTAAAAGGATATGTCTTTACATTTGAGTAATAACAGAATCTATCTTCAACTGTCAGTTTCAGGGGGAAAAAAAGCTGTTCATATAAAATTCATAGAACTATCATCAGGCTTTGGAGAGAGTATTGTCAAATCTCTCTGGGCTTTTAGTTTAAATGCCATTTCTAGTCAACTGCAAGGATTTTCAAGGTATGCTAGCACTGGCTTTTTTCCTGAGGATATATTGGACCTTTCAGAGAATTTATATTTTTTAATAAAAGCTTCTCCATACAAATCCTTAGAAGCTACTCTTTCACACAGTGTCATTTGCAAATGACGTTTGGAAGAAAATATGCAGGAATTTTAATTGATTTTCAAGTGGCTGAAAATGGTCAAAACTTGCCAGATTTAGGGCTTGATGAATAATAAAGTTGACCACATAGAAAAATTAAGAGGATACTCCTCATAATACCACTTACAGCGAGAAAGTATAAATTATCAGTCCAAGTTATCTTGGGATTTTTTTCAAAGAAGGTCTATCATAGAAGTAGACACACGAAAAGCTTTCAACTATGTTAAGCCTGAAATGGCCTCAGGTGGACATTCTAATGTCTTAATGTCATAGGCCAGGCCTTCCTAACACATTCATGTAAATTTGAGGTGTTCTTTTTCCCCACTTGATGATTTTATAATTGTTTCAGAAATTTTAGAGATATATATCATAAACAAGGAAATAGTTTTCTTTTTCCAAAAATATTCTGGGATTTTTAATTTTTTTGATATAGAGGTTGTTGGGTTTTTTGTTTTTTTTTCTTTTTTGAGACAGGGTCTCTTTTTGTAGTTCAGACTGGCCCTGAACTCATCATGTATCCCAGGATAATCTCAAACTCACAGAAATCCTCCTGCCTCTGCCTCCAGAGTGCTGAGATTACAGGCATGAGGCACCATGCTTAGCTTTGTGGTATGTGATTACTGAGGAATGAACTCAGGACTTGTACTTGTTAGGCAGATGCTGGAACCACTGAGCTAAATCCCCAGCCTTGCTGATAGAGTCTTACTAGCATCATTGATATACTCAAAATATTTTGTACAGTCATTTTTTTCAACTACCAATCTGAAAACAGTGAAATGGAGCCTTTATTATCATAAAAGCTACGGTAGTATGTGCTCTGCTTCCTCTACTGGTTGTCAGCACTCCTACGTCAGCTTGTTAGTTATTCAACCTTCAAAATCCTTGTGGTGAAAACTGAGTAACAACCCAATCAGATTAAGCAAACTAAATGCATGTGGCATCAAAAGGGAGAAACATTTTGAAGTTGAAATCAAATGGATATAATAATCCCATGAATTCTAAATGTATTAATTGGCATTTAATTTGTAGATAAAAATCATACAGTATGAGACAAAGAAATTATAGCATAAGTAACTACTAAGAAGTGATGTAGTGCCTACAAACACATAAAGAGAAGTTTAAGCGATTTTGTAGAATCTAGGAGTAGGAATATTCAAAGAAACACAAGCATGAAAGGAAGCCTCCCCTCCAGGCTGTGCTCCACAGCTAGTTGAATATGACATGTCCTCTTTCTCCAGGGTGGCGAAGCAGTCAATCGTCTATCCATAGTGGATATTTCTGGACACCTGGAAAATGCCAGTTGAGTACAGGTGATGAAGGTAGGTAGGAGCCACACAGAGGGACTTCGTGTGCCATTGGGAGGGTTGGAACTGAGGACAATGAGTCTCTTCCATACGGACAGTTATTGTGGCCACACCCAAGCACATGGTCCCCAGTGACATTTACTCTTCACATGACCGGGGTGAATTGCCCTTGGACATGTCCACACAGCTAACTCCTTGGTGATGCAAACAGTATGAAGGAGGAGAAGAGTAACTCAGGGGAGCAGAACAAGGAGAAAAACCTACATACAGTCCTGGAATGGTCCTCTCGCTTCCCTCACTGTGGATTCTTGATAGTCTCTAGTGTAGAGAAGATATGCTAAATTGACTCATTATAATAATGGAACAAAAATAGACCAGCACATGAATAACTCATATTGTTAGACATTGAAGTTTTATAATTGCTTTGAATTTAAGAACTCTACTATTGATGATGATAATTCAAACAAGTCAATTTCAGATACTGATGTACTATTTGGAATTGGGGAGTCATACAAGAGAGATACTTTATGAATTGTCGAGTGGGGAAATCAGTGGTTTTGTGAAAGTAACAACAGCACAGGAGATATCACATATAAAGTATCTATTTCTTTTTACACCACTTTTCACAGTTATCTCAAAGATAAAAAGAGAATGGGGACGCTATATCAGTGTTAATCTACAAGCAATGTTTAACTTCAAGGACGATACTATTTTCCTTTACTATGGCTTTGTATTAGTTCAAATTATGATGAGTCTGAATTTTAACTTTTGCTGCTATGTTGATTTTCCAAATATATTCAAATACTTAAGATATGGGTAATTGAGAAAACTATTTAAGATGATTCTCAATTCAATAAATTTACATACACAGCTTTGAAATTCCAAAGTTTACATGGGAGGCAAAATGATGTAGATGAATAGAGTTGTTTTGGAAGTTAGTACTTGGTTTTATATTCCACCTCTTCCCTGTTTTGATAGTTTAATAGAGCATACCTTATTTCATTACGTAATGTTTGAATGTGAAAAATAACTTATTTTGGAAAAAATGGAAAACAATAGCAGATAAAACTACCATGGGCTCTATGAAGCACAATTTTACTAGGATTTGCAAAAGCATCTTTATATACCTTTGTCCTCTTTGCTTCCTTATGTTCTATCTTGAATTTTGTATTTATCATTATTCTAATTTTTATGGGTAATTACTGCATATACTTCACTTTCTAAGAACTATTCATTTTTCCTAATAATAACTCTAGTGCTTAGTAAATATCAAAAACTTTGAATTACTCTATATATTACATTTTCTCAGAGTTCAGATGCTGATGAACTTTAAAATAAATGTATTCCAGTGTATTTTGAGAAAAAAAATCACCAAATAAGATGACCTAATAAAATCTACTTTTAAGCTTTTCATAATAAATGTATGTCAAAATTTTGTATCCATGCCTCTACCCCAGCAAACCTAGAAGGAGTGTCTGAGAATTGATCCTGGTCACTCTAAAAATTGTTTGTCTGTGCAGTTTCAGATACAACATGGCGATCTGTCATCTGTGGGCCAAATGCTTTCAACTGTTCGATTGTATCACAATGGAATGAAATAAATTATATTCCATTAATTTATAGATGAAGGATCTGAAAAACAGGAAGGTTGAGCAACACACTCAATTTATTTCAATGAGCATAGAAAACACAGGTTCAAAACCAGCTTTCTGACTTACTGTCCAATAATGTTTCATGGTCTTAAATTATTTGAACAAATAAAGATAAAGATATTCTAAATCTTTCCACAATCTATCTATACTTTATTTTGCTTAAATTATAACTATATATTCAGGTTAAGAGAAGAGGTTTGTTTTTTTTTTTCCTCCCAAAGAAACTAATACATAAGGTCAAATATTGATTTACTTGAAATCCTAAGAAGAAATTGGAAAATTTTGTCCTGAACCAAGGCGTATAATGGGTGGGCTGGTATTTCAGTTACTATCAAAAACTAAAACTAAGCCAGCAAAGTTTCTCACATGAAATTCCTTGACATATATTATATATGTAATCTCTGAAACTAGTTAATATTGTTCTAATTTGTATAATTTTTCAATTTCTCTTGTAACAAGCCACTCAGGTTTTGTGGTTCCAAAGCCCAACGATGTGCTTATAGAGCACATTCTTAGAGACCTGTATGTTAGAAGAGTAACCTGTGGTCGGTGAGGTAGGAGGACACCATTCCTCTTGGGGCTCTGTTACAATCCATGTCCTTGACTTCTTCAGGCTGCAAAGGCCACTCATGTCCCTTGGTTCTTCAAAGTCAGCAAACTGCATCCCTCTGACCATCTTTCTCTAATCACATCTCCTCTTAGCCAGCCAGGAAAGATTCCTTGATTTTAAGAACATAGGTTATTAGACAAAGACCACCAAAAATAATGCAGGATAATCTCTTCAACTGTTGTCTTTTATCTAATCATATGTGCAAGATATCTTCTGCCAAGTAACACATCCCCAGATTTATAAGCCAAAAATATCATTTTCTCACTGAGAAGTCAGGAATTGTGACATGGACATCACTCAGTGCCATAATTCTGCCTCCTCTAGTCTATCTTGCAGCCACCAAGCATTCTTATCATCATACTCAAAGGATATTGTAACTCTGAAGGACTACAAAGGTCTGACTCCATGATAATACAGATTCAAAGTCCAGGATCCCATCAAAGGTGAGCAGGTCAACAGCACTGCATTTTGCCATCAAAACCACTTTTATAAGGTATGCCAAGTATGAGTGAGATTTTACATAGGAGTCATTCAAAGGACCAACTTATGGTCCTCTTGAAACTCAAGAAACAAATTGTCCATGTCTATAATATGTCAGTGGAACAGGCATGAGAGAACACTGATAGGTATTCTGAGTCAGAGAAACTATCATCCCTATTGTCATAAAAATGAATTTCAATTAAATGATGTTTCATATTTTAAATTTAAGGTTGATATTCATCTTCTCTGATAAAAGGCATCAAAAGCTCAAATATCAGCCTTACTGCTGAAAGAGCAAGAATATTTGAGTATATCAGGAAACTTTTAATTGTTTTACTAGATCGTGCCTAGACCCCACCGCTGATCAATTGCTGCCCAGGGCTTTAGCCAAGGGAAGCCTTTTTAGTTTTCCAGTCCGAGTTGCAGAGTGGGCATGCTGCCGTTTACTTGCTCTAATGTTTCCTAATATTTCTTCTTGGTTCACTAGGGTTTCTTTCATAACTTTAAAAAAAAATTTCATTTAATTTGAGGTGCTGAGGACTGAACTCAGGACTTCGTGTTCTACCACTGAGCTACAACCGAGCACCTTGCCGGATAATGTTTCTAACGAGGGAGGAGAAGAAGATGAAAGTTGAACAGATGCTGCTACGTGGCTGCAAAAGAACGTGGAGATTCTCACTGATGTAGATCTTAGTCAGATTTGAACTTTTTAAAACTAGGCTTGAGAAATTGCTACCTCTGTTCCCAGGAGAGACATATAAGATCAATAAGGCTTTCTAAGACGCAGTGGGTCAGAGCAGGCTAGATCTTCCTTGATACTTTGGAATGCTAAAGTACTGTAAGGATGCAATCCACACATACTAATAAATGATGCAAATTGGAGAATAATGCATTTCACACCCTTGTATTTAATATATATGACATGATTGTTACAGAATGTTATTAATATTTTTTCTATAATATCTATAATGCCTATTATAGATACCATGCAGTTACACTTATATAAATTTAGTTTACAGCTAGGATGGATTTTTTTCCCTCTGCAACATAAACAAAAAGAACATACTTTTCTTTCTTCTAAATCTGAACTTCCTTATTGATGAAGAATAGCTTTTACTATGAGAGATTCTTGCAGAGGGAGCCTCACCTCCTCCTCTGGTGTGAGAAGAATTTCGAATGCTCTCTCCAAGGATTTGTGGAATATCACTCCTTTTCCCCCCATTTGCTTGATCCTAAGAGGCTTCTTCCTTTGTCCTCAGAGACTCTGCTAATAAATCCCCATGAAGGGTCTCAGAAAAATGTCTTTTTCTGTGATAGGAGATGAGCTACAGGCACGAATAGAAATCACTATCGCTATTTGCCCTGGGACTTTACTACTTTCAGTAGTCAGGTGAGAGGCACCACAACACCAAACAATAATCCATGAATATGTCTGGCAGAAATACAACTGACCCTTAATCCCAACACCCTGCAGCTCTAAGGAGCTGGGCGCGCTCAGCCCCTTCCCTGTCTTCTTTCAAACAATGATTGCTCTGCTGGTGGAGTTTTACTGCTTCATTAATTATAGATGAAAATTCAGCTCTTTGGTTTCCTAATATGAAATTTAAATGTGAATAAATATGGAGAGATTATGAATGAATAAAACATAAAATATTTTGATATTTGACATTTAAAAATTTTGCCTAGCTTCTTTGCCTATCAGTACCCAGAAAATGTGATTAAATTATTAGATAAAATTCTAATAAAGGCAATAAGATAATAGCTTCCACATGTATTAGTAAAAGCAGCCAGACTGCATCAAGCACATGTCTAGGTCCAGAAACTGCAGAATGAGCTTGTATTCATGTGAAGTTACTTGCTGAAGTCTTCCTTCCGTGGTTCAACAAGTCCAGAGTGCTTTCCCGAGGACTCTCCTGGCCATATTACTTTCCCTATTGATGATGCGACTTCTAAAAGTAAGTGTCAGGTTGCATTAAAGACAGATGCTGGCATTAGGGCAGGAAATTATTCAATGGACTTGTGTTTGTTAAACAGATTGTCAGCTATCCTCTAGTAACAGTGGGTTAGTTCTCATTTTAATTCAAGTATATCTATAGGAGAATACTGAATATATTTGCAGTACCAGGTTTGTATTCGTGTTGGCCTTTTGTTGGGTGCATACTCTGTTTCCCATATACGGAACTTTCCATCATACAGAGCATTACCTCTAGGGAGACTTGATAGCAGATCTCTTCATCTTGTCTCCTGTGGCTTACTGTGGAATAGTTCAGTTGAAATGATAACATTAAACTTTCAAA
This sequence comes from Petromus typicus, assembly GCA_004026965.1. Taxonomy (NCBI): domain Eukaryota; kingdom Metazoa; phylum Chordata; class Mammalia; order Rodentia; family Petromuridae; genus Petromus; species Petromus typicus. Next base: position 16,251 of record PVIR01032718.1, read on the forward strand.
CAGGCAAAAAAAACAATGCTTAAAATGCACACGTTATTGATAGAGATGATTATTTTCTGCTCAAACTTTGCACTTGTCTAGTAGAATTAACTTACTTCTTTCTTGAAAATGTTTTAATCTTCAGAGTCCACCTCCCATGTGATCTTTCTGAAAAGGACTAAGAGCCATGAAAATGTAAGACAATGAAGAATTCTTCCACTTTCACCTTCTAAATATCATGTTGGGTCGCACCTTTTAACCTTGGATAATAATAAAAGTATAAATGGGTATAAAAATGTGGTCCACAGTGGCAATGATTACTTAAAAAATATTATATAAAAACTTTATTTGAAATTTACATTTGTGTTGAGTTGAGTAATGAGCCAAGCCCACATATAGTTCCTTGATTTTGTTCATTGTTGGGAAAAATTTTTCTGAGGTGTGTATAAAGAGGGTAAAAAGATCTTAGACTGAATGGGAATGATGTCCAACTTACTTCTCCTTGGTTTGACAACAAAATTATGTAATTGCTTGACTTTTGAGAGATAATGTTACCAAAAGCTTATAGGCAATAGTACTAATTTGTCACCGAGAAGTCAGGAAATGATAGCTGAACGTGTGGGAGTGAATCTTCCTGCTTCCGTGCTGTGATGATTTTGAGGTTGATCAAGCTCGCTTGGTGATGTGGCAGTAGGGAGAATGAAAGGGGGATGTCAGCTGGAACTTCATTTAGCCAGAATGATTGCAAATGTCTAAACGATGGGATGTTAGAGTTGATGTGTTTTTGACTGGAACTTGACATAGAGTCATGAAAAGTTTGTCCTGTGTTGACTCCAAACTGTAATAGAAGCTGCCAGAATAGATGGAAGCATGGCAGTCTTGCTCATTTAGCAAGCATCAAACTTAATGTCAAATGCTTTGGCTCTATCAGGTGTGTCACACATCAAATGTGAAGACTCATAATTACACCACTTTGCGTTGCATACTTTATTGATTTCATAAGTGCTAGAATGAATCAGGATTCTCTCCCAATTCTATTTATTAGATGGATTTTCAACACATTTATTTCCCAATTTTCTATCTCAGAAAATAACACTTGCAAATGTGTTTGGGGAATTGGCTTGCCTTTTAGAGAATTCTTTCTACTCTTGTCTATTCTGTAATAACAAGAAATCTTTAATGTTAGTGTTGTTCCCTGTTTGGATTTTAGCCCACAAGATATTTGATGAAATTGGTATGATTCTTATTTTTTAGTTCATGTAACAAAAACCTAACCTGAAATTATTTTTTAAAGAAACACAAATGAGTGGTAGACCCAGGACTCAAACCTATATTTTTTACTGTTTGGTACTCTTGCTCCTCAGCTTTCTTGTTAAGTGTAAAATTTGCTGGGAATAGGTAAACGCTTGAAAAGATCATCATTGACAATGTAATTGCCACTCAAAAAATATCATTTTGAACTTCAATTGTTTGTAAGATTTGATCTATTTTTTGGTTTTTATGCCTTCAATGTAGAGATGTTTTATTTTATTCCTTGAAAAAGTCAATGCTTATTATAAATGTAAATAAATTATTGAGTACACATTTTTAAGTATCAGACAAAATAACTAAAACATGAAAGGAAATCCATGTCTAGCCTTAGCCTACAAATTCACTGTGGTAGCAAAGCATGATAGGAAAAAATAGATTGACTAACTGCTAAATAAAGTAATATGTAAAATACTATATATATGAATATGTATGTAAAATAGTATTTAATATATTATATATATGAATAAAGGTTAGAATAAAAGTATAAAGCAGTAGTTTTTTAAATTTTGTGGAGAGTGGTAAAGGAAAACAGCATATCATTACTCTACAGTTTGATGAGTCTGCCTACGTGGACTCATTACCATCATTTTAACCAAGCTAACAAGCACATCTCTCAGCTCTAAACATAAGCTGGAGTCCCTTACTGTTTTCTTAGTTCATTATAATAAAAACACTGTAGGCAAGGTAGAACCTTTCAGCCATCTTTATTTGCAGCAGTCACTATAAAGAGTACGTCACAGACCAATATTTGGAGTCTACTTACCTTTAGAACTATATCTTGAGGGCCGGGGAGTTAGCTCAGTGGTTCTGG
>PVIR01032719.1:0-18401 GCA_004026965.1 Petromus typicus
TGTTGGCTGGCTTGATCTGGTGTCTTCTCTGAAGCAGGATGTGAGAAGGTGGCTCTGGGTTCAGCATGGGAGAAGACAGACACTTACTTGCCTGTTGGAGTTCCGGGGACATTTGGGCGATCAGTCGCCTGGGCCCAGCTTCTCAGAGACAGGGACACAGTGGAGGCCAATGAGGGGAGGAAGAGCCTCAAGGGCCACCTTTGAATGACAGGCTAGACACTGCTTTGTCTCTCTGCAGCGCGCCAGTGCCTCTTGGATCAAAACCTACTTCCTTTTCCTAAGCTGAGCAGAGTCTGTGCAGAAATGGGACTTGAGTCACATTGCTCTGAAATGCCATGACTTGGGAATTATCTTTTATTCCTTAATAACTAGAAGGACATTGCAGGAACCCAGTTAAATCTCTCTCTCTCTCTCTCTTTCTCTCTGTGTGTGTGTGTGTGTGTGTGTGTGTGTGTGTGTGTCTGAAGGAGAGGGAGGCCAGCACATGAAAGCAGTGCAGCATGTAGAGGGTGGGGCCTGAGGGTTATGGCGTCACCTGGCTGCTGGGGGAACTTTGACATACTTGGCAGGACTCTTCAGTGTTTGGAGGAGTCCAGGTCACGTTCTAGTCCATTGTTTGTATTTTACTGCATTCCCTTGAGGTGTAGAGGGCTTTGCCTTTGTCACCGTGGTCTTTGGAGGAGAAGGTGGAATTAATACTCGTGACTGCAGATTCCTGGTGGTGTGTGTTTTGGTGCCTTGTGACCTTGGATGACCTATCCCTTTAGTCACTGCCTCCGCTCTCCTTAAAGCACTCTGGGTTGCAGAAGGTAGAAAAAGAGTGACAGGGAAAGGAAAGAGGTATGATAGGTTCCCTTGCTCAAGAGGTCAGGAGCGCCCTGCTCGCCTCTGTGGCGACACCAGCCTGACCTGTGTCCGCCCACCCCTTCATCACACTTCCTAGCTGGCGTCTCACCACTCACGTTGCCTGCGTCCCGATGACACTCACTAGGATATGACATGTCTGTCTCATCTTACTTCTTACTACTTCATTTCTACAACCTTTTAATAGACAAGTTACACCTTAGTAGATGAAAGTTTATTCTTGCTCTCTGAAATCTGAAAATATTCCCCACGGCTAAAATCTCACTTGGTGGACCACTTAATGAGAAGTTAGGGGTCTGATCCTAGTATAGCTTACCACTGCTTTGACATTACTGTGTCTTTGGCATTATCATAAACACTTCATTTTGTCAGTGGGAAAATAGTGAAAAGTAGCGATGATGAAATTTACCAAATCTTTGGCGCTGGTAAGAGCATTTGCCCATGGCTGTGAGATGGAGAGGAGAAAGGAGAGGGGAGGACATGAGCTTCAACACTGAGCAGTAAGTGACATCTGTGTCCACCAGGCTGCCTGGGCCACACTGTTCTGGGAACCACGTGACAACCACCTTTGAGCAAGACACGGGACTCCCAGCATCCTCTGCACACACTGCCCCTGTGTGAAGTCAGTGGGGATTTCAGAGGACTTTTAAAGATTTCACCAGTAAAGCAAACGCTTTCGACTTTCATTTACCTGTCAGTAAATAGAAATGCCAATGTCCATTTGGCCTGCCCATTTGGGCTCCGTCTTTTGAGTCTCTGATAAGAATGATACAAGTTCAAGTGTTTGAATCCACATTCACAAAATGGCACCTGTGTAAGATACTCCTCCCTCTGTCAGTGCTTTGATTGTAATCTGAGGAGACTTTGAGCACAGATCCAAATCCACAGAGAAATACTGCAACTCTTTTTTCTTCAGTTAACAGGCAAAACAATAGATAATTGAATCTTTTGATAAATTTATCATTTAGGGACCATATGAGTTACTTTTTTGGTTTAGTCTTTTACGTTAAAATTTTAGTGAAAATAATCGAACTTTCCTAACAGGAATGGCAGTGCTCGGATATTCAAGGTCAGTTAGTCACTGTCTCTGTTTCAGGTTGCATAACTGAGTCTTGACATGCCGGGTAATAGAACAAACACACTGGCAAACATGTACTATATTAAAAAAAAAATTGCAAAGCAATTTTCTTTTTTTTTCATTTTAGGAAACAGATATCGATGACAGATATGGAGATTTGGATTCCAGAGCAGACTCTGATGTTCCTGAGATCCCGCCGTCCTCGGACAGGACCCCCGAGATCCTGCAGAGGGCTCTGTCTGGCTTATCCTCAAGGTTTGTCTGAGGGGCTGGTCTGGGGTGCAGGCGACTGGGAGGTCATCCCTGTCCACCTAATCAGTTCAGGGGCCACAAGAGAGGACACTGACACTTTTTTGACTGCGCCATACGTGAGGTGCAGTACTAAGTGCTTGATGTAAACAGTCTTTAATTTTTCTTTATATTCTGGTTTTTATATTCTGGACTTCAAATTGCTACCCAAAATTCCACAATACTTTGCCATAAATTTATCCCTGTGTTATGTTTTTAAATGCTTAATGACCACAAAAATTCAGAGAATTTTAATTTAATGAATTATATGCTTCTATAATATTGTTACTGTGTGATGGGCCAGTAATAGTCCAGGCTCTTATAATAGACAATGAGATAATTGTCAAGTGTACACCCAGGCATAGACAGCAAGCAGCTACAGTTATTGAAAATCTTAGAAAGTTGTGCTCTGGGGTTGTCTGTTCCAGCAAAGATGGCAACCCAGACCGGGGAAGGTGCTGGGCTGACAGAAAAGCACTGCACACAGGGCAGAAGCACTCAGAAGCATCCAGAGCAGAGAAGAGAGGTGGATGGAGCAGGCTTTCAGAATGGAAGGCCAGACCCTCTACCTGAGGGGCCTCCTGCTGAATGTGTAAGAGCCATAGACAGTGACTGGATACTGAGCCATCTTGAAGGCTCTGACTGCGCGTGCTTATCCCAGAATTCCCTGGCCCTCACTGTGCTTCTCAGGCAGAGTGCATCTTGATGAGCCTGTAATGAGGTGGGAGTGGGGTGAAGGCGACTAGGTCAGGCCAGGAGGTCCTATGCACCTGTACCCTCCCCAGAGCATCGGCAGCATCTCCTAAGATTTTCTTATTTATCTTCCACCTCTCTTAGGACAATGGGAGCAGGAATAACTGGAGGGCGCTGTCCAGGGTGAAAAGGAGGGAAAGGAATGTCTCCCTCAGCTCCAAGTAATACATTTATTCAGATTAGTGTGTGGTGTGTTACCTAGTAATAATAATAATAATGTCTCTTCCACCTTTTTGTCTGATACATGAGAGTGAGTATGTTTTATACTAGATCCCATGTAACACATTGATAAGTATTTTACATGCTGTGAAGATGACATGAACTCTTGCCAGTACACATGTGGTATCCCCCAACTGCTTCCCTGCTTGACACTGTCTTATGTTGTGTCCTATGTGCTAGATGCAACTTAGTGCTTTGATTTTACTACCACAGGTTAGAGCCTGCATTTTGAAGACATCAGTTTTGGTCATTTCTAAAACAAATTCTATGAATTTTTCTGTTTTACTTTCTGGAGAGAGCTATCCTAGGGGCACGCGGAGAGAAACACTCTGAGACTCATGAGACTCAGCTTTTCCTGCTGTGTCGCTCACCGCCCAGCACACTTCTGTGGTTCCAGCATTTAGGTTTCTCCATCCCCCAGCGAGCAGCAGACTGCTCTTCTGTGGACGCCACAGGGGGAGGCTCTGAGCCCATCAGGTCTCACACCGTCTGCCTGAGGAAGCTTCACATTCCTGTTATGGGGGCGCAGTCTCTCTTTGAGAGGGCTGTCACAGGGCAGGCCTCCAGACCCTCTTGTCAGCTCGTCACAAGATGGGGTTCCCTCATCTGCTCTTTTGCCGCAGTCATTGTTAAAGCATCTCATAAAACACAGGCGAACATACTTCCTGTTCCTGGTTTGTTATGAGGACTCTACAGGATGAGGCCAAGTAGGCAGAAGAAGAGGGTCTTGGGCTGTCTCTGAGGACACTTGTGGTCCCCCCAACAATACATACCAGGCTGCATTCTCGTTACCATCCTACAGGCCTCTATGTGCCACCATCAGAGGCTTGTGGGCCCTGTGGAACATGTGCTGGGACACTTCACACAGTGAAGGGACCTTCCCAGGAGCCGCGGGGGATAAAGCATGTATGGCCAGCTTCGATACACAAATTAGAACATAGATTTAATTTATATACCCTGCCTTCAGGAAGAGAAATGCACTGTTTTCATTCCTGTCTTAGAAAAACAGAGTAGATGATAGGGGCAGGAGAAGGGTTTTGCTTTGATGTCTGCTTCTGAGGCCTCATTCTAGTAATTTAAGGAATTAGCCACCTGAGCTGTGGATAAAAAGCATTTATTTGTATCAGAATCTCTTAACCATATTAGAGTACATTAGTTCAAAGCAAAGTTTTTAGACTGGTTTTCTTCTGAGTCTTCAGATTACTTTAATAGGACAAATCTAGGCTGTGTTTCATTGAAAGCAGGATTATTACCTTCGTAGTTGGTCCTGCCAGTTGTTTTCATGACCTAGTTCCTAGGGGTCGCTTAGCTTTAAAATCTTATCAGGTCTCTCTCAGACATGACGTGTTTTACAGCTGATGTTCTGTAAGGACCATGCTGGATTCCTGTGTATCTCTCCTGAGGAGATCGTCCTTGCTTAGTGAGATTTCTTTTCTGGACTAAAGGAACAGTAGCAAACAATAACAAATAATAGCAACTGGTTTCACCCAGCGCATAGAAAGGGCTGGGCACTGCACCAGTGCTGTGCCCACCTCCAGCCTCCCTGATACACGGTTACAGTCCAGCGGCTATTTGGTAGCTGAGGAACCCGAGGCCCTCGGATACTGTATCAGGGCTCCCGTACTAAATGACGGGCTGCTTTGAAGCCGGCCTTGAAGCTGGCACGAGGGCTTTGAAACCTGTGTTCCTATCTGTGCTATTTAGGAGAGCTAGTTTTTTAAAGAGATAAAACAATAGATAGTGTAACACCTGGACAGGTGGCCCTGTCCCTCCTGGGAGCTTCTGACCTGGGTAGGGAGCCCTGTCTGTCCTCAGAGCTGTCTTCCACCTGCATCTGTTTCTGTGTGGAAACAGTTTAAATTGTCACACAGTGGTGCTGCTGCTGGCAGGTAGTATGCGGAGGACAGGTATCTTGCTGGATGTTACAGACCAGCCTCTTATATCACAAGGTGAAGTGGCCCAGAGTGTAGCAGTCAGGAGGCCAAGAGACCCCTGAGCTTCCATGGGGACCTCTTGGTGTCCTTGGACTTTATGGTGCCTTCCTCCTCTAGAGAACCTGCTCACTCGTGCTCACATCTGGGGCTCCGGGCTCCTCTGTCCCGCATGGCCTCCGCTCTGTGTCCTTTAGGTGAACTGCCTTGAACCTTCCTATGTTCAGGTGACCACAATGCTTGTGCCTCTAGGAAAGTAATTTCTAAAAATCTTTTCATTAACCTATAGAATTAAAACAGCATCCTAGCTGTAGTAATGAGACATTTTATACCACACAGCATTTTGAACAGAGAGTATGTAGTTATTTAGGAAGATTACAGTGTGTGTGTATTGGGGGGCAATTGAACGCAGAGCCTCATGCATGCTAAGCACGTGTTGTACCATTGATCTGATCCCCGGACCTAAGATGATCACTTTAAAGGGTGCTGCTTCTTAATTATGAATTTTCCCCCTTTGGTTTCATTTCTAACACACAGGGATCCCAAGGGGCACTAGACTGGGATGAGTTCCTTGGTTCAGAACTGCCTGCAGATGCCTTGGTGGGATGTGCGGGCCATCAGATTAGGGTTTTCCCTAGTGTGTGGCATCAGAAAGCGGCGTCACCATAGTGCAGCAAAGGAAACCAGGCGTCTGGGCTCAGAACCACACCGCCCCTGGTCTTCGGCAGCAGCCACCGCCCTCCCACCCACATGCCAGGTCGAATTCAGTGCTTCTCCCCTAAAGATGGGCTTCGGCTGTCAGTGCGTTGTGTTCCCTCCCCCGGTGTCAGGAGCAATCCTATTTGGGAAAAATAGTTGCATAATCGGGATTTTGACTGGGTCAAGCTCTCCTACCTGCAGACTGGCTAGAACATATCTGGACCTGAGGACTTAACTCATATCTTCATTTCCAGTAACAACAAAGATTCCAGGGTTCTCACATGCTGTGATGCTCCAGGGCAGAACTATGCCAGGATCTTCATCTACAGAATTCCTCAAGCTGCCCTGCCCTCCAACTCTTTTGTTACTGAAGATGTATAAATAAAAGTGTGGCAAGTGGTTGAGTGTCTTTGCTGCCCAGAGCAGCATGGATCAGGCCCAGGCTCAGCTCTTCTCTAAGTCTCATTTCTGCCTATTTATTAATTAATTTGCCTTGTGCTATCGGGCTCACAGGAGACTAGAACTTAACTGCAGAGATTCTGGTAACTTCCCCTTCCCCTGTTCCCTACACCCAGGGTGGGAAACTGAGTCCCCTATAAGACAGGGCTGAGGTCTGATAAGGAGAGTACCCTCATGAGCAGATGGATGTCATCGACATGGTGTGAGTCAGTCGTCACGGGCAACTTGTTGTAGAAGTGACCTCGGCCTTTCCTGTTGGCTCACTGTCTGCTCCCTTCACTGTGAGCCATGCAGAGCCTCACTAAGGACCACAGCTCAATGCTGGGCTCAGCCTTCCAACTGGAGGGGCAAACCTCTGACCTTCATAAGCTCCCTGGCCTGGGACATTCTGTTACAGCAGCAGAAAACAGTCCAGGATGCGGTATCCATGTGTATACGTGTGTGTCTTCTGTTTGCTCAGGCATACTTGGGGAACTTAGAGCAGAGCCATTTAAATGAAAGCAGGAGAAGTAAATCCTTGTTCTTGTTGGGGGTGGTTTTCAAGGGCAGGAAAGACCACCGGACAGAACATGTCCCTCTCAGGCTCAGGTGTTCAGTCGTCATGAAATGCTGCAAAGTGCTGTGACGAGTGTGGGTTTCCTGTGAGACTCTCCAGTTATGAGCAGCTCCTGTTCTCTGATGCTCTGAATTGGACCTCCTGGACCTCGGCCGCACGTGTCTGGCACTAGGCTCTGGCGTTTTTCTTTCAGTTCTTCTGTGGAAGAGGGTCTTGCTGACTTTTGCCCGAGAGTCAGCTCTAAGGAAGAGCTCACGCATCTGGCTTCCATGCAGACAGGACAGAAGTATTATCCACGGCTGGTTTAAAGTCTTTTATTTATGCTGACCAGCTTCATGACTTAGCCCAGTTTCCTAATCCATTCATTAATCCACAAAGAGTTCTGTCTGTGAAACTAAATGGACTCTTGCAGCTAAAGCAGCATTTACTCTGTAACCATTTTCTGCTTTAGCCACAAAGCTCCTGGTCACACGAGAAGTATATCAGTGTTAAACAGATATGGAACTGAACGTAGGCACCTTGTGAGAAGCCTTTGGGAGCTAGAAAGAGTGTGGACTTGGGTTGTTGGCATGTTAGGTCCTTGAGTCCAGAAATGTTATGATAAAGGGCTAATCACAAAGTATGTAAAGCATGTGGGACAGCGGTTAAAAGGGAGGAATATAACACCATCTTATAAATGGATAACATCAGCTAATATTTCTGTTGCCGAAGGGAATGATGACATAAAGCACATGTGTTTTAAATTGATACTAAGTAGAAGAAAATTTTTTGCAACATTAATTTATATACTTATTGGTACAATGTTTGCAGTACATGAAGTTTACATTTATCTTGGGGAATAAAGGTTACCATTTGAATTAGCAAAAATCTTGAAAAATGGAAACAATCTTAGAATCAGAAATCATTGATGTAGGTGCATTCAGAATTTTGTTTTCTTTCTAGTTTTGGGGGGTTGTGGTGGCAGGGGTAGGGGACTGGATTTTATGGTATTGCTCAAGCTTTCCTTGAATTCCTGGGCTTAAATGAGCCTCGTGCCTCAGCCTCCTGAGTATTGGGATTGTTCTGGAATTTTTTTTTTTTTTTGAGATAGGATTTTGCTTTGTACTTCAGGCTGGCCCTGAACTCACTATGTAGCCCTGAGCTCAGTTTTGAACTCACAGCAATCCTTCTTCCTCTGCTTCCCGAGTGCTGGGATTATGGGTGTGAACCACCACTCCCTGCACGGTGGTATGTGGTACCTAATGGCTGGTGGGTATGAGTCACCATGCCTGGTATTTTACGTGGTTACAGGGGACCAAACCTTTGCACTTGCAAGGCAGGTGCTGGAACCACTGAGCTAAATCCCCAGCCCCTTTCTGGATGTGTTTGTATAGTGGCTACCAACATTTATTGAGATGTAGCCATGTAGGGACAGTGTTATTGATAGGGTACATGCTGATGAAACGAAACAGGCGGTTCTGTTGGTGTGTGGGAGAGAGGCCAGGTCCTGGAACAAGGAAGGGCTGAGGACAGGCGCGTACTTTCTTCTTGAGGCTCTGTCCCTAATGAAAAGTTCTCAGGCAGCACTCTGGGACCAAACCAAACCCGGGCCCATCTTGTGTGCCCAAGACTGTCCTCCCCTGCTCACCAAAGCACTGCTTCCAGGCTCAGTCTCGCATTTTTTTCTGTCCGTGCTTTTTCTCCAAGGCAGCCTGTGCTGCCTGTACCTTCTGAATCCTCACCATCCTCTTGTCTTCCTGAAGCCCTGAGGAGCAAGGGTGATCTTTCCTAGGCCTCTCGTGCAGGGCTTGCTCCGCTTCCTGCCACCCTGTTGGGGTGTGGTTTGCACACCCAGGACCACGACGCCCACTGGCTCCACATGGAGCTCTGTTCCCATGTAGTGCAAATCACTTTCCTCGCCTCAAAGAACTGCAACTTAATTTCGTTTTCAGTGAGCCACTCATACTGTTGCCTGTCCTTGTTCTTTATGTTTCTATAAAGTGAAGGAAGATTCCCTAGAAAGGTAAACAGAGCTTCAGTACTGAAACCCACTGAGCGCTTTGGGAGCTCCTGAAATGCTAACGCTGTAAACATCTCGGTTGCAGGTGGAAAAACTGGTGGATCCGTGGGATCCTCACCCTGACCATGATCTCTCTGTTCTTCCTGATCATCTACATGGGCTCCTTCATGCTGATGCTGCTGGTGAGTGTCCGGGCGCTGGCCTGCTTTCTCAGTGTTTTCGGGACTCAACCAATGGGAGCATGTCATTCAACCCGGCGCTGGGGACAGCAAACTCAGTTCCTTTAAGCTTCCTCTGGTTTGTGGCATGGCCTGGACTCCTCCACACAGTATCCTTTTAGTAGAGACCAAGTGTGTATGACAAACACACGGTGCATGTCGCTGTGCTGGGTGTCAGGCATGATGGAAACTCACCCCAGCATATGTGTCGTGGCAGCTAAGGCACCTTGAGGCAGAGTCAGGTGGCAGAGCCGTGCAAAGGGGACTGAGGGATAGTCTTGCCACAGAGCATGTTGGGAGAGCATAGGAGGTAGTGTACAGACCCATCTGGAGGCTGAGGCAGGCTTTCTTCGTGCTGCTAGCACTGAGCTCCGAGGCTAGGACATAGTGTGGCCTCCCGGGGTCTGTGGGGTGGCGAGGGTTGAGGATTGAGGGTCCAGGAGGAAGGGTCAAAGAAGCCACCCTGGGAGTCCAGGATCTTGCTAGTTAATAAGTGTCTGCAAGCTGCCCGCTGCATGCTGGGCACCGCTCAGTCCTGGGGAAAGCTCAGAGTGTCCAGGGAAGCGGCTGTGTCCTCGGGAGCCTGCTGTCTACTTGGGTGAGTTGGAGAGACATGGACAGTCAGGGACTGGAGTCAGCGTCTGAGATACAGCCAGGTACTGTGAATGGAGGGGAGGGGCTGGGGGCTTCCAGAAGCACTGTGCTGAGCACCCACCCGATCAGGAGTCAGAGGCGAAGGGGGAGCCCGGGGACAGCAAGGTCCTCACAGACCCAGTGACAGAGCCTCTGAGTGAGGGGCAGCAGGGAACTGTGGGGCATCCTCCCCAGCCTGCACCATGCCCCTCGCTTTGTTACTGTCATCACAGCCCAATGCTGGTCTGGGCAGGTGGGCGAAACCTTCCCCAGCCACAGCCCCGCCCTGCACTGCCCGGCCCGGCTGGCCTTTCCTGGTCCGTTACTGTCTTCACCTTCTCTGGGCCTCCCTCAGACCCACCTCCTTGTTCCCAGGGTGCCAGCCCAGGCCCCTCCCACTCAGCATCAGCTCCATTTCCTGTCCTGTTGAGAGCAGGTCAGCTTCCGGGCAGCACGGCATGGTTGGTTTCCTCCTTCTTTTGTGAAAAATAATTTGCAAAGCAGAATTAGATCTGCCACAAAGTCCATCACTTCCTGAAAGCTTAGAAAGTGACCCTTGCAAATGCCACAAAATCCCTTTTGCTTTTGTTTTTGTGTCTTTCATTTTAGACTTCTTGGGGCTATCAAGGCAATGAAAATTAGTAAAAAATTACTTAATCTGTTTAACTTGCTGATATCTTAGTGGACTTTTTCTGACAGAAGAAAGCAGGCATGGATAGGACAGTGGGAAGTGGGCATGGTGTGTGGTGGTGGGGTCCCCGGCACCCACATCCCTCAGACACTGCTCCTGCCAGGCCCAAAGCCACCGGCCAGCTTGGGAGACGCAGAGATTGGAAGCAGCTGGCAAAGCCCTTCCCCAGGGACAGCGCAGAGCCCAGTGAGTCTTTGCACAGGCAGGGCCCCCCAGGCCTGGAGGGCCATTAGGGCTGAGCGTCACTGAGGGCAAGGTCCCCATGGCCAGTGGCTCCGCTCCAAGAAGGTCACCTTTCCTAGTGCACAGGCCTTCACCCTGGAGGAGCACACGGTGACCCGATTCTCCTGACCTTGAAACAGATGTGGGGAAGTTTGGCTTTCATTTGGAAAGGAGTGAGGACTCCCTGCAAGTATCGGAGGTCATCAGAGTTATCCCCTGTAGAAGGGGCTCCACCCTCAGCCTCATAGCATGTGAATGTGCTTAGGGCCTCGGGCTGCTATGAAGCCACCGTGCGGTCTCCACATGACACTGTTGGCTGTGTAACCTGGGCAGGACTTTGATGTTTAGACCTCTTAAGGGCCAGGGAACTAACTCGGTAGCACAGCATCTGCCTGATTTTCAGCCTCCTTTTGTGACAAAATTCAAAACAACTTGAAGGACACTCAGGCCTGTGCAAATTTTAATACTTCAAATGACAGTCATGATGCTACCTAGTGTACTTGGCTCCTTAAAATTTTTTGTGCCATGAAAGAAAAATACAGTTTTGTTATAAAGTGTTTACTTTGATTGGTAAGTTGACCAGAGAAGAAAATAAGAATATTATAGGTCTGGTTAATACTTGAACCGTTACTATTCAGTTGATTGCATTTAATATATGCATTGTTAATGTAAGCATTAGTTTGTATATGTTTTTAAGGGAATAACATTGATATGTGAAGTTTGTTTTCAAGTGATACCATTTTCATGTACTTAAAGTCTTTTTTTGTTCATATCAATAACTTAATATTTTGAGAGGAACATATGCTAAGCTTGTGTTTGCTTTATGATGTCTGCACTTACGAATGACTGATTCAAGACAGTGTCATGGAAAACTTCCTCCTAGGGAGTGCTAGCTGCCCTCAGCCAGAACTCTAAGAGAGCATTTCCCTTCACTAGGTGACAGCTCCCCAGTGTCTGTATTCCCAGCCTGGGAAGTTACATGAAGTAATATAGTTATTAAAGCACATTTTGATTTAAAGGCAAATGTGAATGTATAAAAGGTATTGTAAGAGGTTCTCCCCAATCTTTTGGGAAACTACTATATAATTAATACTTGCCTTATGTAATTAATTTTCAGTCAGGCTGTGGTTTTTTTCCATTGTGAGTGTTGAAAGAGTACTGTATATTGATTAGCTTTGAAAATAAATAATTTTATAGATTTCAAAACCTTTTTGTTACTAGGGATTGAATTCAGGCCCTTCACACTGAGCTATATCCCCAGCCTCTACAAGATTAGTTTCTTTTTCATTCTTCTTTCCTTCTTTTCTTTCTCTTTTTTCCTTCCTACCCTCTGCTTTCCTTCCTCCCTCTATTCCGCCCCCACTTCTCTCTCTCTCTTTCTGTTCTTTTCTAAAAATTCCTTTCTTGACCTTGTGCTTGCCAGGCAGGTGCAGTGCCACTGAGCCACATCCCCAGCCCAAGATTATTCTCTAAGAAAGATTCCCAAAGTGAAAAATTGACACTTGTATTTGGATAACTGTTGATGCTGACACACACGTGCCACGTGTCCATGTTAACATGGGTTCCGTCCGCAGCCACCCTGCATAGATCTGTGTGCTTTCGTAAGCCTCCTTTGGTCTTATTTTATTTGCTTCGGTTCCTATCACCACCCACACCTCCTCAGCTACTAGATCCAGTCAGTTCTTCCTCCTCAGTAACTTAAACGCAATGTGCTCTTGATGAGTAGGGAAATATGCTTTTGCATCTGTGCTGGCCCTGTTGTGCTGCCTCAGCATCCTGTTTGATTCAGAATGGTTCCCTTTCCTGGTCATATTGACTTTGGAAGCTGTGGTGAACACAGTGGATGAGGACAAGTGTGATATTTTCATGACCTTCCCTTTCACTGGGCATTGGATGTCACTGGGCAACAACATTCACTATATTTTTGATCACACTTGTAAAGGCACTCATGAAAGAAGGCTTCTAGAAGTGCTTTGGAAAGTGACAAAGATGGAGAGATGAGTGTGTGGGAAACGAGCAAGAGGATTTTAAGGGAAATTAATGGCCGTGTGTCTGTACTGTGGCGATGCTTTTAAATGACCTTGACTTTGTGCTTCACCCTCCCCGCCTCCCACCCTGGTCAGCCGCTCTCCATACTCCATGGGATCCTGTCATCTGCGGCATTACTGTCTGTTGTCGCCATCTTCGTTGAATTCCTCCCCTTGAACACCTCGCAGTACTCTTCTGATCTCTAACCAGGCGCAGTGCTCTCCTTACCCCACCCTTGTATTCCAGCAGCTCAGAACCGCCTATCCCTTGCCTTGTTACATGCCCATGTGCAGACATGACCCTCACATTCCCATCTGAGGTACCAAGTGCCATCACCCCGCCCCGGGCACAGGTGCCCTGTCCAGGCATCGCCACCTAGCCCTTCCACGTGGTGCTGAGGCGGTGCACTTCCTCACTTGTGGACACACATGCCCTGTGTCATTTCTCTGAGTCCTCAGGAACCAGTGGAGTTGGTGCTTCAGGGCTGCTTTTCTTGTTAAGGCTGTTAATACAGTTAAGGCCAGTCAACACTGGCCCACAAGTCCACACCACAGAGGGACTGTTTCCGTGTGGTCTCTCAGCCCTGGGTAATACACACGTGTTCTGGGGATTTTAACTGCAGCGCCTCGAATTCCCTACTTGCAGTTTTCTCAGAAGCTCTGTGCTAATTTTCCTTGAAAATTATAACTGGAGGTCATACCATCGAGGCTAAAAGCGCTTTCTTCCACACCTTGGCAGGACCCATGTGTGATGCTGACAACCTGCTCCAGAAACTGTTCTCGCAGACTGCATCAGAGCCCTGGACATTTTGAGGACCTTTGGGCCTATGAATGCTGGCTTGGCCGTTTTGTCTGAACACAGAGCAGCATCCTCCTGATTACTTTTTTGATGAATTTTTACATTATACACAAAGGGTATCGAATGGACAGCATTTACGTGTGCATTTGTCTTTATGATGCAGAACTTTTCCCAAAAGTCCTCTCCAGGAGCTTAGTGTGGTTATGTCTTTCTCACATGGTCGAGCGGACATATCATTTTTAAGTGCCTGATTGGACAGGTAGTCAGTACACTGAAGAAAGCTAATTTGTGGGAATCTTAAACAAAACCACTGAGTGTGTCCTCAGACTGAAGTTGAGAAGTTTTTTCTACAAAGGATCGGATAGTAACACTTTCCTTAGACTTTGGTTCTGTCGCATAATGTTTCATCTTTAAAACTCTTTAAAATGATAAAAATCTATTCTCAGCTCAAGGGCTGTGCATACCCAAAGCCTTGGCCAAGGTGTGTCCGGGCTCCACACAACTCTCAGCTCTGTGTAGACGCTCAAAGACCTCAGTTCCCTGGGTGCACTTCAGCCAGTCGCCCCAGGAAAGTGCTGTGCGTTGAGCAGGATCCTCTATGAGGTCCACAGATGCAGCCCTTTGAAGGACTGTCAGAGACAGTGTCAGGCAGGTGTGGACTCAGGATCTGAGCACCAGGAGTGCTATGCTCATGGAAGGCAGCCTGTTCCCATGCTTGCGCTGCTTGGCTGGTAGGTAGGGCCCACTGTGAGAGAGGAAAGACCATTCACCTGTTTGGCGAAAGGTAGATGCTGTCTCACCTGTCTGTCGGGACAGTGACTCGATCCTCTGTGAGCACACCAACATCGACGGCGGAGGGTATACGGAAAACTTACATGTGTCGTCACTTTCTAGGTAACGCAGAGGACAAAAGTGGAAAAATTAGACCAAAAGACTATGATACAATAAAAAATATGTGCTAATGTCTTCTTTTGGTTTCAGGTTCTGGGCATCCAAGTGAAATGCTTCCATGAGATTATCACGATAGGTTACAGAGTCTACCGTTCTTACGATCTTCCGTGGTTCAGAACCCTCAGTTGGTGAGTGAACGCAAAACTGTTCAGACGCGAACATGGATTCATTTCTGAGGTTCACAGAAGCAGCATCCTGATTGGCTCATGGGCAGTCAGTGTTCATTTCAGATTGATTCTGGTGAACGAGACAAAGACCACAACAGAATTATGAGAAGAAAATCACCATTAACACTCCTCAATGCAACTTTTTGCATCCCTCTTGAGTCTTTGTAAAGATATCTGTATGTCATTCTTACTCTTTTTCTTAAAAACTTCAGTGTAGTATCAGATACATTTTATATAGTTCATAATTTATCAAGTTTATGTATAATCTTTTACTTCATTTCTCCTCAGTTGATATAAGAACAGAAGGTATTTGCTATAGGCAAATATATGTAAAGTTGAGGGGGAAAATCATTAAATGATTTTGATATTTAAATGTCTAATTACTTTAAAACTTTCAGATATCAATTATAACTATTAAGATCTTGACCAGGAAACATAATGTTAGAGTAGCTCATATCTAGCCTAGTAGCCAGGGCTTTTAACATAGTTGATTGATTAGTGTCAACCAGGGAGTCTATGTCTTATTAAAACAGATATATCTCTTTGGGATTTAGAGTAGTTAAAAAAAACCTACAGTTCTTTGTTTCAGTGATACTGATTTGTTTTTTCTCCGCCAGGTGCTTTATGAGTGGCAAAGTGTATGAACAAAGTTAGACAGATAAAATAATTAGAAAACAATTAAATGCTTAAACTCTACAGTTCTTTGTTTCAGTGATACTGATTTGTTTTTTCTCCGCCAGGTGCTTTACGAGTGGCAAAGTGTATGAACAAAGCTAGACAGATAAAATAATTAGAAAACAATTAAATGCTTAAACTCTGCAGGCTTGCTTCTAAGTGTACAAAAAGAAAACGCTGTTGGGCTGGGCTCCAGTGACTGGAGAAGGTTTCCTAGGAGAGGCAAGGGGGACTGTGGCCCTTGGAATAAAGGCCAGCTTTGGGGAGAG
Source organism: Petromus typicus (assembly GCA_004026965.1). Classification (NCBI taxonomy): domain Eukaryota; kingdom Metazoa; phylum Chordata; class Mammalia; order Rodentia; family Petromuridae; genus Petromus; species Petromus typicus. The sequence continues at coordinate 15,499 of PVIR01032719.1, forward strand.
GCGCATCCTGGGTTGGAAAGACCATCCAATTCTAGTGTGTGTGGGGGGTGTAGCGTGTCCCACAGGCTGGCCTTCTGGACCGAAAGTATTTATTTGGGAAAATTTTGGCCAACATTGGACTAGGAGGGTAGAGTCAGAGAAAGCTTCCTGCTTAAGGAAATAGAGGAACAGCACACAGTTGCTGGGAGTGCAAACACGACGTGGGGCTCTAGTCCAGCTGCGAGAACCAGCGGGAAGCCACTGTCTCCTCATCCCTGCTCCCAGCATTGTAGTCTGGTTTTTTTGGGAGACAGCACAGAAACCAGAAACTCTCCATCCAGATTTCAGAGCCCCTTGCCTGGTTCAGAATCTGTGGGCTTGGACTCACCTTGAGGGAGGGAACACACCAGAACCAGCAGTCAAGGGGCAGGTGGCATAGGACATTTTTTAAAGCTTTTCCCAATGAGTTTGACCTGCTACTCAGTCCCACCCGGTGTCCTTTGGATCAATGCCTACCTGTGGTCAACCAGCGCAAAGGGCAGTGGGGACCCCAGTCCCGTGTGGGGTGGCAGTGAGGCTGGGTGAGGCTGTGTGACCTCTTCTAACTCACCTTCAGCCCTTGTAGGGCAGCTGGGATGCCATCTGGCAATGTCGTGTATGTGTGTGTGTGTGTGTGTGTGTGTGTTTGTAGAGTAGTAATAGTACTTGCTACATTGTTGCCTCTGGCATTATGAGTTAATTAAAGACACTAAACTATGTTGAGTAGATAGTTTTTGACTGATAGGTCTGAAACTAGGCTTAAAAATCAGGAAATAGCAGTTCGATAATGGTGTATTTTGAATTGTTCTTCCGAACTTGGTTTTGATCTTTGCATCACCCCCCTCAAACATCTGTCTTGTTAGAGGGGCGGAAGCTTAGATATGCGAGAGCTGATTGTTTGTGAATTCCAGGTACTTCCTGCTGTGTGTGAACTACTTTTTCTATGGAGAGACTGTTGCTGATTATTTCGCTACATTTGTTCAGAGAGAAGAACAACTTCAGTTCCTCATTCGCTACCACAGATTTATATCGTTTGCACTCTACCTAGCGGGTAAGTTGAGGGGCCATTCTGTAGGAATAGCTGCCACATTTTCCAGAATTAGTTCTGCTTAGACTTTTTGCACTCATAATGTCCTTTATTTGTGACATTGCATTGCAGTCTTTCTTTACAATTGTTCCTCATATTCAAAGCTATTGTTTCTCTTATGGTCTTAAATAGCACTTACTTCCTAAGGTGGTTTAAAAAGTACTTGATAAATGGTCATTTCACAGTTTTAAAAACTTTCTTGTGTAGATTAAAGAAACTTTAAAATATACAGTGATTATTAACTAAATATAAAGAAACTTTCAGAGAAAGAGACGATCAGACAGAGAGGGAGGGTGAGGGAAAGGGACAGAAAGGAACACCCAAGCGGGCAAGTACTTTATTTTAGGAAATACAGCTTTCATATAGAATTAACCAAAGTAATTAGTTTTTATGACATGGTTTATTAAATATGCAACTTTGTTTACTGTATGCTATGCCACACACATATCTCATTCTCCTAGATTAAAAATTAAAGTTAGAATTAACATTTCTACTCTGTAAGATTTTACCGATCATAAAAGAAATCTCTAAGAAGTCTATTTTAAGTTGCCATCCTCAAAGAGGGCCAGTGGAAATCCTAGTTCTACCATGTACCAGTAGTTGAGTAAAACCTGGGAAATTTAATTGATCTTTCTGTGCCTCAGTTTTCTTATAGAACCCTGTCACTATTTAACATTTTTTACCATTATTACTTATTTTTATTCTTAAAGAGGTGTGAAATTTGTGTGTTCACTTTTTAAACTATATTTTATTTTGTCCCCTTCCTCCCCCAGCCCCTCCCCCTCCCTATGTGCCAAAGCTTTGTTTCCATATGAGTCTATGAATGCTCACTTTGGCTGTTGACTTATTCTTTAGCACTCAGATGTTTCTCCATAAATTCTTTCTCATTTGGAAAATTTAATATAAAGCTGGTGACTCCTTTCCATTTCCATTTCCTTGGCACCCCGACCATGCTGAGGGACACGCACTGTCCTGAGTGTGTCATCCTCTTCCGTCACTGTGATGCCCTCCAGGGTCTCCCACCAGAACCAGTGCCATGTAGGTCCTTGGTAGTTAGTTGGTTCTAGGGAGCTGGAACATGAAACGGTCTGAAATGGTGGTGATTGTCTTGGTCACTTTCCTCATTTCTGAGACAAAATACCCAAGACCTAAAGTTAGAGGAGGGCAAGGTTATTTGGTTCACAGTCTGTAGAGGTTTCAGTTCATAACTGACTGGCTCCCAGGTGGGTGGCTCATCACAGGTGATCGAGGGCTGGCAGAAGCCAGCAGAAGACAAGCAGCAGCAAACAGCTGCAGCTGCGTTGTCCTGCCCCTTATATTCCACCAGGCCTGGCACCCCCTGTGGGGGCGGCCTTAACCCCTGCCTCACACCCTCGCCATCCAGCTCCCTCCCAAAAGCCCAGCCTATGACTACAGCAGGCTTTGGGGGTACATCTAGACACAAACCCTAACATTAGCTAAAAAGATCCCCTAAAATTTTACATTTGACTTCAGTTTTGTCTTTGTCAGAGCTCATTGGTGGCATTCTTTATTGGGAAAAACTTGAGTGTTTTTATCAAATCAACATATTTATTGCTTTAAACAGAAGGCAGATTCTGGAGTAGCTATTTCCTCTCATGAGAGAGAATACAATACTTTGTCTGTTTATGTGTAGAGTGGCAGTACTTCTCTTCTGGCATTTTTAGCTTGAATAATAGTATCAGCAAGAGATGTAACTCTAGTGGCTCGTGTTTGCTTTTGCTTTCTTGTTTTTGCCTTGCAGGGGCCTAATCCAAGGCCTTGCACATGGGAGACAGGC
>PVIR01032720.1:0-18428 GCA_004026965.1 Petromus typicus
TTGATTTTTAATTTTTGAGACACGGTCTTGTTCAGTCACTAAGCTGCCCAAGGTGAGCTCTCATTTACAGTCCTCCTGCTGTTCCTCCCAGAGTTCTGGGATTACAGGAGTGTACCACCTCAACCAGCCTGGCAGCTTTTCTAGGAGCCTGACGTGGTCCCTGAACCACAGCTGCCAGGGCAGGACCGCTCTTTCCTCAGACTTCCCGGGGCGGAGCAAGTGTCCCCCCAAGCTCCATGGAAGCCTTGCGTCTCTGGCCTCCCACCAGGGTTCTTCCTAGTGGGAAGTGACTTCTACTGTTTTCCCCAAGAAAAATCAGCCACGAGCTTGTGTTTCAAGGACGTTCAGAAGAGGCTGAGCCAACTATGGCACCACACAACTGGGGAAGGAGAGAGGAAGGGGGACTGGTTCCCTGGGCAGAGACAGATGACAGTGCCAAATGGGAGAGGGGACTGCCAGGGGGAGGCTCCTCCCTCCCTACTGCCCAGCCGACCCCCCAGACCTGCCCCTCAGGCTCCTCTGCCCTGCTCAGTCCCTCTCTGAGCCTGAGTCTTCCAGCCTTAGCCTCCCATGGCTCCCTCTCTCCACGGTCCCCCTGCCCTGGTGTGGCTCCCAGGACCTGCCTCCCTTGGCAGGAGCCCCCTCCCAGGCATCCCCAGCACCATCCTGGAAGTCTTTGCCAGGGTTGTGCAGGGCCTGGGCATCCCCTTCTGGGGGTGGCTGGGGATGTCCTGGAGCCCAGGGTGCTCATACAACATGCACAAGAAAAGGGCAGCACTGACCAGTACCTTGGTAGGAGAGCCTCAGGCGGGGCACACTGGCACTGCCCTCTGGGAGCAGGAGGCCCCCCAGGAGGCAGCAGATAGCCCAGGCCAAGGGGGCCATGCCGGGGAAGGACCGACCCTCTGGTCCTGCTGGTGGCTGCAGTTTGCTGTGTTGCCACCAGGCCAGCCACTTATAAGGCAGCAGCTCCACCCAGCTCTGGGCGGGCGGGAAGGCGGGGAGGAGCAGGAGAGGGAGAGGCGGGTAGAGCACGGTCCACCTGCTGCTCGCCCTCCACCTTGGAGAGCCTGCTGCCTTTGAGTCAGAGTGGGAGACTTTCCAGCTGAGGTGTGACAGCCTTCGCGAAGAGACATTCACACAAACACAGGTCCCCAGCTCCAGCAAAGTGACAACAGAGTCCAATGGAGAGGTCAGAGATCAGAGGTCAGAGTTTAAAAGGTGGGGTGGGGTTTGGGCGGGGGTCTGCTTTGCTCTCTGTTTCTCCAAGACCCTGCAAGCCAACCCTGAGGCCAGGCCTGCAGTTCTACGGTGGCCCAGCCCCCCAGGGCTCCACAGCCCCTCCTCACATTGTCCAGGCACCGTCTCACTCACTGGGCTCACTCAGGCCAGCGCCTGTTCCATACCCGGGGGATCCCCCATTTCCTCAGCAACCAGGCCCAGAGCCCCGCAGGCTCTGTATGCCAATATCCTCACCCTCCACTCTGATTGGGCAGGGGTTGGGGGGGATGGGATAGGGTCCGGGAGATGAGACTGGGGGTGACTCTGCCTCTGTCTGAAAGCAGTTTCTGGCCCTTCCCCCACCCAGTTCCCGTTTGACTCTAGCCCAGACCCCTACACTCGGAATCAGGCCTTGGGCACTAAGGCGATCTCAGCCTTGAACTGAAATTGAAGCTCCCAGGAGTCTATGTAGGAAGTCCTGCAGGTTGGTGTCACAGATGCAATGGCCTTAGCCCCCAGGTGCTGGTCAGGAAACCTGAGGGGTACTCAGAGAAGGAAGGACCTAGACCGTGGCACACACAGGCTGAGAACAGGGCCAGCTCAGCCCTGCCTCTGCCTGAGACCCTCTGCTTCTGGGGCTCCCAGGACCCCACCTGTTCTCCTGAACCCAGCTGTGGCAGGGAAGTGGGCTGGGCCTGCAGAGCAGGGGTACACAGACTTGTCTCCTTGCCTCGTGTCCCACCAGCACATCTGTGACTGGGAGCTACTCAGAGACCAGTGGCCACTCAGCCTGGCCCTGTCTCTCTGGCTCCACAGGCCTGGGGCCAGATCTGGTTGGATCTTCTCCCAGGGCCAGGGACCAGCCCCAGCCATAATAGGGTTTATAAATGGTGAGGAGAGTTTTCAGGGACTGCTGGGGGGGGGGGGATGTTGTCCTGGGGCTTCAGAGGGTGGAGCCCCTCTGCCTCTTTTTCCCTGGAGACATCTGGCACAGAGCCCAGGATGGAGATCGGGCCAGTGGCCCATCAGCCATCATGTGGTCACCATCTGTGGGCAGGAGGCCCAAGCCCTCCTCAGCCTGCCTGCACATCCTGGCAGTCTCTGCCCAGCAGAGTTCCCAGTGGAGGCTGCAGGGAGGCCCGCCTGACTGGAGCAGCACATGGGAGCCAGCTCATTCCACACTGTGGAAAGAGCCCATCGCAGGGGCTGGGCCCCTAAACTCTGTGGGTTTGCCTGGCTTTGGTCAGGTGCTCGTCTTCTCCAGACCTCAGTTTCCCACTGGAGAGAGTGGATAGGCTTGCATCATTGGGCCCACCCACATGTATCGGGTGCCATCTAGTGGAAAGAGATAGACCTGCCAGGATCTCCGAAACTGGTGACGTCAGGTTCCCAGCCAGGCGGCAGGACCAGGACCGTCTCCCAGAGACCTTGGGTTCTGAGGGAGGCAGGCGGTACCAGGCAGCCAAATGGAGAAGTGAAGGGAGGCCCCGCGGAGGAAGCATTGTCTAGGCAGAGGACACACAGCTCAGAATGAAAGCCCAGCAAAGTGGACAGAGCTGGGTGGCCGAGCAGGAGACAGCGCACCATGAGCGGAGTGGGACGTGGGATGTGTGTGTTTTCAGGCAGCAGGTGCCGCCAGGTGGGCTGTAGAGGATGGAATTCTGGGATCACCAGACCTGGAAGAATGGATACCCCAGCCCCTCCCTTCCAGTCTTGAGGAGCAGAGACAGAGATGGGAACTCACGGCCCTCCCAGAGGTGAGCCTCCCACAGCACCCTGCCAAATCCTTCGCTGTAGCCCCTGGGGTTCCCACTGCAGCCGGGACCCTCTTCTGTGTCCTCCCAGGTAACTGATGAAAACGGTCAGGACGTGGTTGGGATCACCTCCCCTCAACAGAGATGCGTAGCTTTCTAAGGGTCGTCGCTGGCCGCAGAGGCGAGGCCCGGGCATCCTCCTCCCTCTGTCACTGCATGGGGGTTCTGGCTCTTTCCTCCCCAATCCAAACAACACCCCACATCCCTGCATGGTGACCAGGCTCTGACAAGCCCTTCTAGAAGCACCTGTGGCATCCTGTCCCGTTTCAAGCTTACCCACCTCAGCACACAAGCCATTCTCTACCCTTCCTCTCAAACATGGCCTCAGCCCCACCCAGGCCTCTGTCCCTGGGCACCGTCCACATTTGTCATCTCCTTAGACTCAGCCTACTTCCGTGCTCGTGGAAACCCTGCTGTCCAGGGGCCCAAAGCCTGAAGGCCTCCATGGTCCTGAGCCTGAGGTCCTGAGCCCAGCTGCCGTCTGTGCCTTCGCCACTTCTTCCTAATCCCACTCCTCTTTCGTTAAGTCTCTTATTCTCCCGCTGGCCACAGGTCCTTCCTGCTGCCCACGTGGAGTGCCTGGCACACAGCCCTCTGCCATCTCTCTCTATAAACTCTTCCCAAGGCTCTTGTTTGTGACCAAAGCTGGCAAAGGACTTCCCACTGATGGCACCTACGTTCACAGCTCTAGCTCTGCCCTCCCTCACCTCCGACCTGGCCTTGGCCTTCTCACCAGCCCATATCAACAGCATCTCAACTTTGATATGGACAAAAATTCTCCATCTGTCTTGTGATCAACCCGTCAAAATCACCACACTTAAACCAGGTTGGGGGGACACACCTATAATCTGACACTCTGAAAGGCTGAGGCAGGAGGATCCCAATTGCAAGCCCAACCTGGACAATTTAGCAAGCTAATGAAACCATGTTTTAAAAAGAGCTGAGAATGTAGTTCACTGTAAAGGTTCTGGGTTCAATCCCCAGTACTGGAGGGAAAAAAAAAAGCCTGCTCTGCACTCAATCCTGATGAAACACAACAAATGAGATTCCACAAAATAACTGGCCTGGACCCTGCAAAAGTGTCAAGGTCTCGAAGGACCAGGAAAGAATGACAAACACTCCAGATCTGTGAAGAAAAGAAGACTGGGTATTTGTATCACATCAGAACTTTGGTGATCCAGGAAAAGGACATCAGTGGGGCAACTGACAAATTTTCAGTACATCTGTTGGTGAGTTAGAAGTTTTGTGTCCATGTTAATTTCCTGGGTTTGATCAGTGTGCCATGATTATTAACAGTTAAAGTTTGGGTAAACTGGCTGAAGCATAAATAGGAGTTCTTTGTACTATTTCTGTAACATTCTTACAAGATTGGAATTTCAAAATGAAAAACATAAACAACACAAAATAACCTCTACTCCCCAGTACCTCCGGCCTCAGCCAGGGTCTCCAAGCTCCCACCTGTCAGGAAATTAGTTTGATCAAAATCCAAGGGCCCTCCCTGATTCCCTAGTTTCTCACCTCACATTCAGTCCTTCAGGTTCTATATATTCTAGTTCCAAATTGCACCTTGAATCCAGTACCACATCATTTTCTTTTCTACCCCAGAGCCCTACTATGCCAGGAACCTTCAGACTTTCTCAGCCTCAGGTGGGCCTCCCAGCTCCCTCATAATCCTTTCCTACTTCTGCAGCCCCAAGAGTACCTTACTCCTCACACAAGCTGTGCTTGTCAGGAGAACCAGCCACTAGCTTCCTCCCTAGGGCGACTGGAGCCGGGCTGCCGGCCCAACACGGCCTTCCTGCTCCTGAGGCCCTCAAGTCGTTCCCATGGCTGGTTCCCTATGGTTCTTCAGGCCTTGCTCAGTGTCACCTCCTTCAGGAAGCCTTCCTGGACCACTTTCTCTCCTAGGCCCCCCATGTCATTCTAGCCTCGAGCATGCATCTTCCTTTGCATCTTCAAGCCGACTAGAAATTCCAGGAGCTTCCAGACCAGGCTGGGATCTGTTCCAGCATCCAGCCTCGGGGCGGCACGTGGGGAGTGACCACGTTGGATGGTGTGCTACTGGCTGGGCTGTCCACTGCATCTCTTCTTTATCATCCTCTCTGGGTCTCTCTGGGTGTCTGTATAGCTCCCCGAGTCCTCCAGCTCCCGAGGGCAGGCCTAAGGGGATCCCTTTTACTCCTTTCAGGTCTCTCCAGGGACCAGGCAGCTCCCGGCAGCTTTGGCCTCTACCAGAAGCATCTCTAGAATTCCAAGACTGTCTCTGGAACGCCCGGCCTGTCTGGAGAATGCCTACGCTGGGACACAGGTGCAGGCTGAGGCTGTGGGCTGGCTGGGAGGGGCAAGGACAGCTGTTGGCATTCTGGCTGAGCCTGGGTGCCAATAGCAGCTGTCCCTCCTACAAGTACCACTGGTGACACCTCCACTTCCTGCAAACCCCGATCACCTCCCCAAGACCAGGCCACTGCTATGGCTGCAGCTCTGGCCTGGGTGCCTCTACTATGCTGGTAGCCACAAAGTCTTAGACCCCCATTTCCTGTCAGGGAGGGAAATTGGGTCACTGGAGGCCAGCCCAACAGACAAGGCCTTGGGCTGGAAGTCAGGTGGCTGGGTTCCCCCTCAGACTCAGTATAGGGTCCTCACTGCGAAGGGTGATGAGACACAGAGCAGACCACATGCCCGAGGACCTGGGGGTCAATGTTGCTGAGTGGGCAGGTGAGCCCTGCAGGTACAGCTTTACCCGAAGAAGAGCTAGGGGGTCGCTGGGATTGCTGAGCCAAAGGGCATGCAGGCCTGGCTGGATGCAGCTAACTGATCCTCCAAGCCAAAGATGCAGCTAACTGATCACCACACGCTCACATCAGCTCCCAAACAGGCTGGCTAAGGCAATGCCACAACGCTTGTTAAAATACAGATTCTAGGGCTGCCATGGCCTCCAGAGGCTGGACCGCTGCACACAGGGCTGGGGAGCAGCAGCGGTGGAAAGCTGTCAGTAGTGCACAGGGCAGGGCATCTGGGATCTGCCTGCCGCCCTCCTGCATCAGCTAGTGGGCAGCAGTTGAGCACAGCGCTGCACACAGCCTGCAGGGACAGTTCAGGCAGGAGGGACCCTGGGAAGAGCAGAGCCAGACACCGGGCCTGAGGGGAGCAAGGCTTTATTTGCACTTCCCAGGGCAGGGGTGAGGGAGGGAGCCAAGGAGGGCCACCGACCAAGGACACTTCCAGGCTCAGGGCCTGGGGACCCCGGCCCCCGGGACCTGCCCCTGGGCCTCGCTGGAATGGGAGCCTGGGCTTGGGCAGCTCTGGGAGCTGTGTCTACTCCACACCCTTCATGAACTCCAGGAACTCTGTGGAGAGAGGGCAGGCTGGGTCAGTGGTGGGCCCGGCAGGGTGTGGACAGTGGGGAGTCGGGCCAGGCCACCCATGTACCATCATAGTCGATGCGGCCATCATTGTTCTTGTCCCCGTCCTTCATGAGCTCTTCGATGTCGTCCTCTGTGATGGTCTCGCCAGTAGCCTGCAGCATCATCTTCAGCTCCTCCAGGTCAATGTAGCCATCTGCATTTCTGCAGGGATGGCGATGATGATGAGGGGGCCTTAGAGCCCAGGCCAGCACCCGCCCAGCAGGGAGGGTAAGGGCACCAGGAGATAAGCGTGCCTACGGGACGCTGAGGGCACAGCGTTCCCAGGCTTGCCAACTGGGGCTGCCCTCCCTTCTCAGCTCTCCAGGGATGGTCGGAAGTCAGCGTCTGCTCACTTGTCAAACATGCGGAAGAGGTCCGACAGCTCCTCCTCAGACTTCCCTTTGCTGTCATCCTTCATGCACCGAACCATCATGACCAGGAACTCGTCAAAGTCCACTGTGCCACTGCCTGGGGGTTGGCAATGCAGCCGTGTTAAGGCCAGCTCCTGCATACGAACCTTGCCCTCACCACACCCACACAGCAGCTCTGTGAGGCAGTGTGGCCACTGTGCCCACTATATAGATGAGATGACCGAGACTCAGGACAGGTCAAGGAGCTCTCGGATAAACAGAACAGGGCCTGAGCCCTGGTGAGCCAAGGGGTGGAGCTCACCATCCTCATCCACCTCGTCGATCATCTCCTGCAGCTCCTCAGGCGTGGGGTTCTGGCCCAGCATCCTCATCACCTTGCCCAGCTCCTTGGTGCTGATGCAGCCATCCTCAGCGCCCAGCACAAAGATGTCAAAGGCTGCCTTGAATTCTTCCAATGGGCATGGGGGAGGGTGTGACAAAACAGCCAGGGCTCAGCAGCCAGGAAGCCCACCTGGCTCCCTTGAGTCCACTGTGAGGCCCCAGTGAGAGGACCCCAGCTGGTGGTCTGGTTCTCTCCTGGTAAGAGGCCCCCATGCTCCCCGGCCTGGCTCACTGCCCCCCACACGTGACACAGGAGGCACTCACCATTCTTCTGCTCTTCTGTCAGCTGCTCTACCTGGAGAGGAAAGGGGCTGTCTCAGGAAAAGGTGTGTCAGGAAAAGGCTGACCCAGGCTCCGTGGGCAGAGGACACTGAGCCGCTGCACAGGCAGGAATGTGAAGCAGGTCCTGGGCCACAAAGCAGCGGCCTTCGTCCTTCCTTCCTGCCCCAAAGCCCTGAGATGACCCTCACAGAGGCCGGGCTCAGGGTCAGGGCAACAGGTGGGCACCCCCCAGGACCAAGGTGACCCTGGGTGACAATGCTCGGTGACCACATTGTGCCCTTTCGGCTACCCTAATGAAACCCAAGCCGCATGGCTTGAGGGACAGCTGTCCCTCAGGTTGGGACAATAAAACCGATTGGGGTGAGCACAGCCACCCACGGTAACCTGACCTGGGTGGACACTGGGCTATTTTTAACGGGGGACAAAGTTAAACCTGGTGATTGTTCTGGGGACTCTGGCATGCAGGGGGTGGGGCAGCATTATCTGGCCCCCTGGCCTTCTGGTGCTGCCTCAGGAGCCAAAATTAGTCCCCAGCCCCACCAGGCCTTGTATGGGCACTGGGCGGAGTGCTGCCCCCCTCCAGCTCCATGGGCTCCGACAAGATGGGCAGGGGCACCCGGAGCCAGCTACAGCTCTTCCCTGACCAAGAGTCAGGCCACATTCTGGGGGCTAAGAGGGGGTTCTTCTGGGACTGGGCCAGCTGTACCTGATGTCTGGCTCTGAGGTGGGGGAAGGTCACCCTCCCCAGAGCAGAATAGCATTTATAGTTCCTCAGTGACCCCAGGAAGCTGCGGGGACTTGGGGTGACCACTCTCCAGCCCTCACTTTCTCACCCTTGGCGCCCCCAAGTACTGAACCAGGAGCCTCCAGCACCCCTAGGGACTGGGCTTCCATTCTCTATCCTTCTTCCCTGACTCTGTTCTTCCTGGCCTCAAACTTCAAAGCTCCTCTTGCAGCCCAGGGTTCAGTTTCTATAGCCTCCACCCCCACTGTCCCCTTTCTGCCCACAAAGCATCTTCAGCCAACTGAGAAGCTGCAGGGGGTGGCAGATCGGGGCCTCTTCAAAACACAGTGTGAGGGGTAGGAATGGGAGACAGCAACACAGACGCCAGAGCTCAGCAGAAACAAAGAGATGGAAAGAGACTGAAAAAGACAAACAGACCCAGAGAGCAGAGACAGGAGTTAGAGAGATGTGGGCAAGACACTGACAGCCTACAGACACTGAAAAGACGGGAGACAGAAGAGCTGAGCCCTTCGCATCTACTCCCCGTGACAGCCCCCTCCATACTGAGCCCCCTACCTCTTCTGCACCCTCAAAGGCCAGCTCCACCATCCCCTTAAGTGTCTGTGCTGAAGGTATATGCAGCTTCTCATGGGCCCACCTCATGTCTCCGGGGTGGTCCCGCACCCCATTCTAAGCCGAGTGGTCTCCCAGTTTGCCTGTCCACCCCAGTCCTTCCCAGACGCTTCCCTTACCGCGGCCTTGTAGATGTCATCCATGGCAGCAGCTCTCAGGACAGGCTGCCGGGGTTGTCAGCCAGCCCTGGGCCACAGCTTAAATAGCCCTGCCTCCTGCATTCCCAGCCCAGCCCACCCTGCGTGTGGCAGCCTCCACCCCTCCCTGGTTTGGTGATCCTTGGCTGGTCTGAAGCAGCGTCCTCTGCCCAAGGCAGGGGGCATTGAGAGCTGCAAGGACCAGGTCTCGTGCCTTCTATCTCCCACCCTCATGGAGGACGCTCAGGCAAAGTTTCTTCAATGAATGAAAACATGAGCCTTGGTCCAGAAGTGCAATGCAAAGTGTGGGCCCAGACCAGGCCCTGTGTACAGTGGCTCATCCTTCTGTCCAGTCAAGGAAATGGGTGCTACTGTCCCACTTTCTGGGTACAGAGGGTAGTGACTTTCTGGGAGGGTAGTGATTTGCCCAAGTTCTGGCTCACTTGGCATTTCCTGCCTCAGAGTACTTTGTGGAGGGGTGACGGGCCACACAAAGACTGGGGAGCATAAGAGGCTACTCAGAAGAGCCGTGAATGCCCAGCTCAGGGTGCAGTGACATGGAGCCATTGCTCCCTCTTTGGACAAGGTAGAGTTCTTCTAGCAGAGGTACCCGAGGAGCCACGCCTCAGCCCTTCCATCTCCCCAGGAAGAGCGATACTTTGGGGTTGAGTCAGTTGCACTCACGTCTTTCAACAAACACACCTAAAAGAGCATGTGTGCCAGGTTCTCTCCTCCTCACCCTCCAGACGATTACAGCCTCTCAGGCCGCTCGTGGGCAGCGACCCCCGAAGGCACTGTCGGCCCACGTCCGAGGTCAGCCCGCCTCTCGTGGGCTGGAGCTCCGGCAGTCACCTGCGCCCAATGGCCAGCACATACCCTTCCGTCCACTTACATCCCCACCACCTGCAGCCACCTAGCTCCTATCTGCACGCTGCGCTGAGCACAGGGTGAATTAGCCCAGTGTGCCCTCCCGGAGAGAGTTGTGACACAGGAGACCTCCGCCTGTTAGGCACTGCTCAACCCTCCTCCGCACAGGGAGTGAACTCTACCGAGGTACGCCACTATTACTGGCCTTCTTTTTCACGAGGGGAAACTGAGGCCAGGAAAAGCAGTGACCTGCTTCTGGTAGCTTGAAGGGTCTGGGACCTCTGTTCTTCCTTCCCGAGGACCAAGGGAGGACAGTGGCTCAAGTTTCTTCCAGGCAGAGGCAAGCAAATAAATATACAAGACGACGTAATCCGGCGGGTCCGCACGAGCTGCGCATGCGCATCGTCGACGGATCTGTCAAATACGCCCGAGGGGCGGAGCGAGGGCGTGAGAAGGCGGCTGGCCCAAAATGGCGGCGCGGGCGGGGGGCTGCGGGCGCCGAGGGGAGGTGGGACGCTGACCCCGCCCCCCTCGCTGCCAATCTGAGCCGGGCGGCCGGAGCTGAGGAGCCGGAACATGGCGGCGGTGGCGGCGCGCGGCTTCGGGTCGGAGCGGGAGGCAGAGCCGGCTAAGGAGGCGCGCGTCGTGGGCTCCGAGCTCGTAGACACTTATACGGTGTGCTGGCGGCGCAGTACCTGAAGCAGGAGACCTGAGTCCGAGTTAGCCGGTCGGGAGGGGTCTGGGCCGGGCAATCCGGAGTTGAGGGTAGAGGGGTCTGAGATTGCGAAGACCCTGGCCTTGGGTGGGAGACTGGGGGAGGCCAGGAGGAGGGTTCTGGGAAGGTGGAAAAGGAGGTTTGGTTGGGGGGAATCTAGGGGAAAATGAAGACGCCAGAGCTGGGGGGTGGGGGCGATGTCTAGGTAAGGCAGAGCCCTAGATCCTCCTGCGAGACCTGCGAGGGACGCGGGCCTGAGACAACTTGATGGAGGTCCAGGAGGAAAGGTACTGGGAAGAGGGGAAGAATCAAGCTTCCACAAGTCTGAAGGAGAGGAGGCAGGAATCTGATCTGGAGGCCCAAGATCACAATCGACATCCGCTGTGCCAAATGAGGGAGAGATCCAGGGGCGGGGATTCGTGGCTTTAATAGGGTAGCAAACCGCCCCCACAAGTCCCGGGCTGTGGAGGAAAGAGAAGACTGAAAAGGGCGACATTTCCAGACTGCGATGAGGCTGAGGCCCTCCTGGGTCTGGGTGGGGCTGGATACCAGGCGCTGGGGGTGCTGCCCGGTAAAAACTGCTGAGGGGTGGGGGCTCATTTCACACCTCCACCCGCCTGTCCTTTGTTACCAAGCGGGTGGGTGGGAGCCTTGGCCCTGTGTGTGCCCCACCCCCTTGACCCCCTTCCCAACCTCTCTTCTCGAGATCCAGTCCTGTGGCTCGTTTTCTTCTGGGGGCAGGGAGAGGGAGCTGCAGGGATGGAAGAGAGGCTAGGGGCGGATCCTGGAGCAACAGGCCGGCCCTGGAGAAATGGCTGCTCCTCTGGGTTAGAGGCTTTTAGGGGTTGATGTTTTCTCCTCCCCCTTCCCTGCTGCAGAGAGGGACACAAAACTATGATCGATCGGGGGCTGTAGTCAACTGGAGGGTCACCTCCAAAAAGATCTTCCTGTTTGTGCGCCCAGCCCAGCCCGTGAGAAGGGAAAGTGGTGATGCAGGCCAATCACCCTACACCTGGGTGTGCCAGGTGGATGTAGTCAGCACACCTGTCTTTTGTTAGGTGTCAGGTCCTGTATAAAGCATTTTACATGTATTGCCTTACTTGGTCCTAAAATCTCCCAGATTATAAGATGGAGGAATTGAGGCTCAGAGAGAGACCTTAGCCTCCCAATCACTTACATAAGACACAGCCAGGAAATGGCAGAGTAGGTTTCGAACCCCAGGTCTTTCTTAACTAGTAAATTATATTGCCTCCTGTTAGAGCTGAGCGCCCACCACTGCCTCCACAGCAGGTTCTTGGTGCTTTGTTTCCTGGTCAACAGCAGAAGTCACAGCCATCTTCCAATTGAAAGGTCTGGAAAGAGGTACAGCAGAGAAGCTAGTCTTGCTTGACCTGCCCCTGCTCTCTACCTTAGAAGGACGGCTTTGCCTACAGCTCAAGTCGGTTTTTAAATTATCTAAAAGCAGGAGGTAAAACCTAAGGGGGTTCTTAATATGGTAGAATCATCTCCTCCATTTCACAGCCTTGTCCCATGTGCCTTCTAGACCTGGTTGTAGGGTTTTAGAGGATGACGGGGGCCTGCTGCTGAGCAGGGGTCAAATACAGAGATTTATGGGTAAGGAAACCTGAGTTTGGTCAAGGGGAAGGAGATGTGAATATCCTGAGCTATCTTTTCTGGGGAAGGGACTGCCCTTTGCACAAAGACTATCATTTTGTCCTTTCAGGTTTATATCATCCAGGTCACTGATGGCAGCCATGAGTGGACCGTCAAGCACCGTTACAGTGACTTCCATGACCTGCATGAAAAGGTAACTCTTAAGATCTGGGACCCTGTGACTCAGGACTTGGGGGGCCAAGTTCCCATTGTGCCACACATTAATTTTAGGGCAAAAGCAACTCGCCATGTATAGTTTACTAATGTAAATGAAAAAAGACTGGTAGATCATAGGAGTTTAACCCAGTTTGAGGTTGTCTGCAAGAAGTGTGTTTGGATTTTGAATTTTGGTTGCCAGCCCTAGTTTATATATGAGGCAGTTTTCCAGGTAGGAGTCAGGTTTGAATTTGTTCCACCTAATATAATTTTTTCTTTAATATCTAATTCTGATTCCATTTCTTCCTTTGCTTTCAGAAAGAGCCACCTTTCTTTGGGTCGTTGACAGAGTATTTTAAAGACACTCTCACTGCCTTGACTGGTTTTCATTTTGGTTTGTTAGGATGGCAAGGGCCAGAGCTGTAGCTCATTGGCACTGTGCCTGCCTCACAAGTGCAAAGTCCTAAGTTTGATCCCTCATACCTGGGAAAAAGAAGTAAAAACCTGCAAGGGTAGCAGCTTTTTTGAGCTGTAATTGTTGCTTTTCGGAAGGACTCTGAAGACTGTAGTTGAAATTCTTTATCTTCTATTGCAATTGTATTTCTGTCACTAATTGGATTTAAAGAAGCCTATCCCAGGTCCACGGTGGGTCACTAGTCCTGATACTGCCATGGAAGTTGTAACAAGTACCTGCCCTCAGCTTCTTGCCTTGATCTGACCAAGCATAGAGCTTCTTGATCTGTGGTTGACAGTACTTATGTTTTCTTACAGCTTGTTGCAGAGAAAAAGATTGATAAAAACCTACTTCCACCCAAAAAGATAATCGGGAAAAACTCAAGAAGCTTGGTGGAAAAGAGGGAGAAGGACCTGGAGGTGTACCTCCAGACTCTCCTGACTGCCTTCCCTGGTGTAGCCCCCAGAGTGCTGGCCCACTTCTTGCATTTTCACTTCTATGTAAGTTTTTGGAGTTCTCGTGTTTTCCTACACACCCACGACTGGAGAAGCAGCAAACCAGTGGAAACCTCAGCTCTGAGGAGGGGTGCTTTGGACTTTGTCCCTGAAACTAGAAGGAGAAGGAACATCATCTTGGTAGAGTGGGGCTATGAGCAGAAGCGCTGGCAGATTTGCTTTAGACTAGACTAACCGAGGAGAGGGTTTCCTTCTCTGTAAAACTCTGTGTTCAGCTCTGTTTACTGCCAAATGGATGAAGATAGAGACATCTGACAACTGGCTCATGTCACTGGGTTGCTGGTTCATAGCCTGAGACTCACTAAGGGGTGGATCGATATCTTGGAACCTGTCTTCAGGGTCTGCACTGCCAGTACTGAGGCTGGTGGTAGATACCTTCCTATAATGAGAGGGTACTCTATAGGGTGGCTCTCCCTTCTCTTCTAGATAGGAACAGGCATGGACTGCTGGGGACAGAATAAATAGTCAGAAATCAAAAAGAACATTTTAGCCAGATGTGGCAGCACACACCTGTAATCCTAACTACTTATGAGACTGAAGCAGGAAGATGTAAAAGTCAAGGCCAGTATGGGCAGCTTAGTGAAACTGTCTCAAAATTTTAAAAAATGGCCGAAGATGATGGGAAAAAAAGAAAGAGACATGGTAGCAGTTTGGAAGCAGAGCATTAAAAGCAGCTAGCAGTTCCACTTCTGAGAATTTATTCCAAGGAAGAATCAGGCAGCTGTGAAAGGGTATATGAAGGGCCAGGGATTTAGCTCAGTGGTTCCGGTGTGTCTGCCTGGAAAATACAAGATCCTGAGTTCGATTCCTGGTAACCAAATAACACAATGCCAGGTGTGGTCACTCACACCTGTAAGTTTAGCACTGATAACTACATATTACAGTGCTGGGTGTGGTGGCTCAGGCCTGTAATCCCAATACTTGGGAGGCAGAGGCAAGGAGAATTGCTGAGTTTGAGTCTGGCCTGGGCTACATGGTATGTTTGGAACCAGCCTGAACTACAGAGTGAGACTGTGTCTCAAAAAAAAAAGTACCTGAACAAAGGTAGTCATGTCGGGATTTGTAGCATGATCCTGAAGACATCCAAAAGTCCAGTAAGAAGAGGTTAAAAAAGGGTACAGCCATGCAGTTGGCTGTTATGTGGTTGGGCAATTGCTGGCATAGCTGTGCATTTGTGGACACGGGAAAATAGTTCAAGGAAGTGAATAGGTCATGAAACAATCTATAGACTATAGAGTTCTATTTTTTGTTTATGGTGGGTTTTTTGGGGACAAAGTCTCACTTTTGTAGTTCAGGCTGGCCCTGAACTCAGTCTTAAGCCCACAACAATCCTCCTACCTCAGCCATCCAGGTGCTAGGATTATAGGCATGAGCTACCACACGGTGCACTGTGGTATGTGGTTCTGCTTGCTGATAGGTGTGAGTCTCCACACCCAGCACTGTTGTATGTGGTTACCGCGGATCAAACCTGAGTCCTTGGGTTTGCTTGCAAGACAGGTGCTGGAACCACTGAGCTGAATCCCAGGCCCCTAGAGTTTATTTTATAGGAAAAAATTTATATGAATATATTTATCTAGGAAAATTCTTCAAAATGCTAGAAGCAGCTTTCTCTGGGCAATAGATTTTCAATAATTTTAATTATTTTCCCTTTATGCAGTAAAGATAGGAACAAACCACCCTCCCTTTCAGTCTTGCCTTGTAGAAGGAGGTGTATAGGTCACAATTATAACAGTTGAGCCATATTTAAAATACAGCTTTGTGTTATTGCAGAATAAGACAGCTGAATCTTTTTTTTTTTTTTTTTTTGAGACAGGCTCTCCCTTTGCAGTTCAGGCTGGCCCTGAGCTCAGCCTCAAACTCACATCACAGCAATCTTCCTGCCTCTGCTTCCTGAGTGCTGGGATTACAGGCGTGAGCAACCACGCCAGCACTGTGGTATGATCAAACCCGGGCCCTTGCGCTTGCAAGACAGGCGCCAGAACCACTGAGCTAAATCCCTGGTCCAGCTGAATCTTTTTTGAAGCACAAAATAAAGTCTAGAGCTGGGATTGATTATGATGCTAGCCTCATGTTACTGAGCTAGGAGGGACCACGTGGATAAATGGTGACATTATCCAAGATGAGATATATTTATGTGTTTTGGATTTTATTTAGCTTATACGAGTAGTTGTTGTAATTAACAGTACTTTGTTCTTGCAAGCTTTTTTTCCCCAGACAAGGTCTTATTTTGTAATTCTGGCAGGGTTTGAACTTGAAGCCATCTTTCTGCCTCAGCCTCTGAACTGCTGGGATTATAGGCATATGCCATATCCCTGGCTGCAAACTTTTACTTATCTGAGAAAAAATTCACATTCCATATATAAGTCTTGCAGATAAACTTTACTGGTTAGTATTATTAAGAAAACTGCCCATCTAAGAATGAAACATGATGAGCAGCTCTTTGAAAGTATAATTCTTATTCATGTCATTCAATTCATGAGAATTGAACCCAGGTCCTTTGTACTGAGCTATATCCCCAGCCTTTTAAAACTTTTATTTCATTTTTATAACAGTGTACTGTTGTAACTGTTCTGTTTTAGTGTTGGCTGTGGTTAATCTCCTACTATGCCTAATTTATAGATTAAACTTTACTGTGAACTTGAATATATGGAAAAAAAAAACATAGTGTATGTAGTTTAGTACCACCTGCAGTTTTAAGCCTCTCCTCGAGGTTTTGAAATGCCCCCCATGGGTAAGTAGGGTCTTCTGTAGCACTTTGTGTTTATCTGTTTATCAGTTGGCCATTTGGATTGTTTCCACTTTGGGGTTAGGCGTAATGCTACAGTGAACATTTATGTACAGAAGTCGCTTTTTAACCATGGAGAACACATTCAAGTCTCCCAGTAGATACCTGACATCAAAGACAATGCTGAGTCCTGTACCTACTCTTATTTTATCTACATACCCAAGTACATTGCCTTCTCTGTCTTAACTTTTGCAGTTTGAGATATAACAACAGAATTAGCAGGAATTTCTTTTTCTTCACAATTTCACAGATAGAAGATTCATTTTTACTCTATATCTCAGCAATTCCAGCCTATGATTTTTTTCCTATAAAACAGAAAACTTGCATCTTTTCACTTAGCAAGCGTCCCCTGCCCCAGAACTCTTAGAGTAGAAGTTTCCATTTTGAGTGGAATGGAATACCATAGAGAGTTCCAGCAAATTATTTTAGGACAGGACAATGATCCTGGAATAAGGCAGAACTAAGTTTATCTTTTTGGGGGCCCCAGTCTCTTTCTGTGATATGCCAGGGGGCCTTTGAGGCCTTCAGGGGACCATGCAGTAAAGGGCTGGGGCACTAGTGGCAAACCTGTGGCATGTGGCCACAGTGGGCTGTTTGTATCATTGAAAGCTCTAAAAGATGCGCTTAGAAAAGATGGGTTTAGATTCAGGGCTTTCCACATGCTCGCCAGCCGTTACTAGGCTATCTGGTAAGAGAAGATACTTGGATCTCTTGAAAGATGATTTTATTTTATGTCATTTTCTGGTTTGTTTTGCTCTGTTTTCACTTTTTTCATTTTTTGAGACAGGGTCTTGCTTTGTAGTTCAGGCTGGAACTGAGCTCACTATGTAGCCCAGGTGAGCCTTGAACTCACAGCAATCTTCCTGACTCAGCTTCCTGAGTGCTGGGATTACAGGCGTGATCCACCACACCTGGCACTGTGGTATGTGGTTAACAGGGTTCAACAGGATTGCCAGGCAAACGCTGGAAACACTAAGCTAAATCTCTGACCCAAGGATGGCCTTGAACTCACTATGTAGTCCAGGCTGGGCAGGTGTATGTCACCATGTCTGGCCAACAGTATTTTGTTAAAAATAAGTTGCAGCTCAGACCTTTGTGTCTTAGACATTTGTGTCATCCTAAAACATTTCATGTCCTTTTAGCACTGAGGGCCACAAGGACCTGTTCCCTTCTGCTCTACAGAGATGTGGTTCTGCCCAGCCTTGCGTACAGGGCCACAGTTAACCAGAGAGGGTTAGTGCTCTCTGTTAGCAGCCTGAGCTATATCCATGTCCCTGTTTCAGGCACCCTCTAAGGATGAAAGTCAGCTTGGGAAACGAGGTAGGAAGTGAAGAAAGAGTGGCACTTCCTGTGCCCCAGAGAGCAGGAGAAAAATGGTTACATAGTTTGCTTTTGAGATGTCTCAGAAGGGAAAGCTTGCTCTCACTTGGTGGAAATCCTCGGCCTTCACTGTCTCAGCTTTCTGTGTCTTCTGGAAATTTGGTCCCTGTCCATTTTGTAGGGCCAGCATTCAGAGTGATTCTTTCTTGTTCTTCTAAGCTGACACTGGCTGCTGTGGAATAAGATGTGCATTTTTGATGGTGAGGCAGGAAACCTGCTCTTGTATGAAGGCTCTGGGAGCCCTGTGTGTGACAGCACCTGGGAGGCCATGGGGCTACTTTTGGGGAATTGAGGTGGGTGCAGGTGTGCTGCCCCGGGGCCTCTGAGAGCCAGTTTGACTTCAGGGAGAATTTATGGACAGGGCTTGGTTCTCAGAACTGTTCGTAGACAAACCTTGATCATTCCATGCTCTTCCTAATCTTGAGGGCTTCACAGAAGCCAGCATAAACAAATGAATTTAAGAGGTTGCGTGATACTGATGTTCAGCTTTAAAGTGAGGCTGTAACCTCTTCCTCATGTCTCACTAGAGCCCTGTTCCTCTGCTGGACCTTTTACATTTGACTCTGCATCCTGCCAGAAAGGGCCAAAAGATATTAGGTGAATACTGTTATAATCCTAGGATGGGGAAAGGCTGTGGAAGTCACAAGGGAAAAGAATTACAGATTAAACAGTGTAAAAATTAAAAATTCAGTATGTAAAGAAAATCACCTTGAACAAAAGTGAAAAACAAGCTGAAGGGGGAATGTTTACAGCACATAACCATTAAAGCCATGATGTGTAAAGATGAAGGGAAGATAAAAATAGCCAAGAGAAAATCAGATGAAAGGACACCCTGTCTCCTGTCTCTTTTGAGTCCCATAAGCGCGTGTGCTGGTGACAGCAGTGTTCCTGAGTTAAGGGAGTGATTGTATAGCCTCCATCCGGACCTGATTATGA
>PVIR01032721.1:0-18420 GCA_004026965.1 Petromus typicus
AAGACAGGTGCTGGAACCACTGAGCTAAATCCTCGGCCCTGGTTGATCTTTCTAGGCTTGCTTATTCCCCTGTAACTTGTGGTTACTAAGAGCATGTACTTAATAAAGTTTTTGGAATTAAGAGTTGTATATAAAAACTTAAAACAAACCTATACAACAGTAAGCACTCTTGGACTACTGGCTGCTATTATTTATTTTTTAATTGATTTTATTGGTACCTTTTATGTATACATTATGATCACATTCAACATTGTACCAGTACATAACGCATCTTTATTTTCATTTTTCCCAATCCTCTGCCCTCCTTATAACCCCCTACCCCAATATACATCAGCTTTATTTCCTTTTTTTAATCATCAAATTTTTTCCTTTCCTTCTTTACTTACCTCTGTCCCCTCTTTTCCCTTTTCTTTTTGAACAATTCTTCCCATTTCACAATACCTATCATATGTTTCAGAACTCATTTATATCTTCAGTTTCTCATACCAGAGAAATGATATGGTATTTACACATCTCTGTCCTATTTATTTCACTTATAAGTATGTCCTCAAGGAACATCCATTTGAGTATAAATGATTCAAATTTATCATTCTTTATGGCTGAGTAAAGTAACACTGTGTTTTATAGAAAAAACACATCTTCTTTATCCGGTCTCCTGTTGATGGGCATTTGGGCTGTTGCCAAGATTTGGCTATTACAAACTGAGCTGCTATAAACATGGGTGCAAATATGTCGCTGTGATATGACTCTCCTAATTCTTTCATGTATGTACTTAGCAGGGAAGTAGCAAGGTCAGATGGGATCTCTAATTATAGTTTTTTGAAGAATCTCCACAGTGGTTGCACCAGTCTACATTCCCACCAACAGCTGAAAAGGGTTCCTTTCTCCCCACAGCTAGCTGCTATTATAGTACAGTGTCTGGAACACAGTAGGTACTCAATAAATGGTGACCACTGTTATTACTGGCTTTAATCCTTAACTTATAAATAGCTTCTGCCTCAAAAAGTCCTAGCCTGCTTTGCTCTTTCTGGTTTCTGGTTACTGTAAAGGCCTTTGTCTCACTGATGTCTTTTAAGGAATTCACAGCTGTGACTTTGTATGTGTGCTCATTCTGCCAGTTCATTTGGAGTCTGACCTTAAATTCCAGATATTGCTCAGGCCTCCTGCCATTTGCTCTTGACCTGGTTTCAGCATTCTTTGTTCTGGCTTTATGTCCTATCCCCAGGGGGCATCTCACCGGGATGAAGTTGTGGCTGTGTTAACCTCTAGTGATATAATTTCAGACAAGAGATTTAATATCAATCCTGTCATTTGCAAAAGGGAGCAGTTAATACCTATTTCACAGTATTCTTTAAGGACTAAGTGCAATTATGTTTATAAACATTCAGCATGGTGCTTGATATTTGTTACCTCTTTACTTCTGCATATGGAGAAAATCTCATATTCTGAACTATATATACTGATATTTAGGAGGGAAATAATCTTCCTTACTTGTAGCAGAGATAGTCAGTCATCACACAATATTCAGTCTCCTTCTCTCTCTAAGTGTTTTGAGTTTACTGGGGCAAGGGAGGAACAACCACACAACTACTAGCATCTTTCCCATCTCCCTTGCAGCTACGTCTCACCATCATCTGCATCTTGGCCAAAGATGTGACAGGAAGTGTTTAGTGGCAGTTTAAGTGGAATTGTGTTCTTTCCCCTCAAAATACGTTAAAATCCTAACTCCCACAAATTTGACCTTGTTGAGAAATAGGGACTTTGTTAGAGGTAGTCAAACTAAACCGAAGGCATTAGGGTGGGCCATAATCAATACAACTCGTGTCTTTATCTAGAATAATTTGGACTCAGAGACAGACATATATAGAGGGAAAATGATATGAAGACACTCAGGGAACACAGGAAATGACTGGGGAAATGTACTTAAAGTCAAGGAATATCAAGGATAGAAATTAGAAGAATCAAGGAAGGATTCTCCCCTGGAACTATCACAGAGTATGGCCCTCTCAACACTGTCACTGTACACATCCAGCCTCCAGGACTGCGAGACAATAAATTTCATTATTTCAACCCACTAGCAATTGGCACTTTGTTCTAGAAGCCCTAAGAAATTAATATGGGTAGAATTTGGGGAAGCCTGAACCAAATGATGGACAGGAAAGTATTTTGCAAACTCTCCAGTTCTATGCATTTTTGTTTGCTTCAATTTTTGCAGTTTGAACTCTACCATTGAGCCACAGGCCAGATTTTGGTTTGAATCATTTTGGTTTGATTATGCTTGCTGTATAATCCTAGACAAATTATTGACTCCCAGGACTTCAGATTGCACATCTGTAAAATGGAAACAACTCTAATTTCTAAGCCATAGGATTGTCAGGGTAACTCCATAGGATAACATACTTAGTAGGGAGAAGTCTTAAGCTACAGCCTCTCGATACCCAAACCAAGCCATAGATTTTACTGTTATCCTTGACAGGTCACAAATAGAGGCTGGCTCCTGGTTCATTCTTTCTTGTTTGTTCACTCAGCAAGCATAATGAATATATCTATAATTTGCCTGTTATACTGTAGGTGAGGGGAAAAGCAGGTGAGACCATGGTATCCATTGAAGCCAGCTCAGAAAATGATTTAAATAAGAGCCGATTTTGTTTGGATGCCCCTTCCCTCCTCTAAGCCTCCTCTTTCCAGCGTCCTCCCATGGCTTCTCAGTCTACCTCTGTCCCGGTCTGTATCTTAGGAGAACCTTGTTCCCTGTGAGAGAAGACAAGGGTGCTTGTTCTCATACTATGACATGCAAATGACCTCTAACCTCTTAAAGCAAGAATCTTCAACTGACTCCCCAACCGAGCTGCCCCCAAAAGGCTGTTTCTATATACAGAAGGGATGAGGCCTCCAAGCAGAAAGGCCAGAGAAACTGTTAAACACTTTCAGTTCTCAGAAATCAAGCCAGGCAGAGGTGATGTGGGTCCCGTAGAGCGACTCACCAAGGACTCAGCCGTCACGTGTACTCAGCTGGGTGTGTAGCAGGAAATGCCCCTCCCCCCCTTGGCCACTGCCTTGTCTCATCTGACCACTTTCTGATTAGGTTCGTCTAAAATATCCTTAGGGAGACAGTGAGACCA
Source organism: Petromus typicus (assembly GCA_004026965.1). Lineage (NCBI taxonomy): Eukaryota > Metazoa > Chordata > Mammalia > Rodentia > Petromuridae > Petromus > Petromus typicus. The sequence goes on from PVIR01032721.1 coordinate 3,123, forward strand.
GTGAGACGGAAAAAGAAGTCACCAGCAGGAGTGTGAACACCCATGAGGGCTTTACATTACTGACCTGAAGTGCCGCCTTAACTGTGTGCCAAGTTCTCCCGCGCGCACGAAACTGTTTTAGACTATGCTTTAGTCTATCATTGTCTTCTTGCCATGCTGTTTTACAGTCTGTAGTCTAATAAAAAAATTTGGTTTGGGCTGGAGATGTAGCTCAGTGGCGCCACCTCCAGTTATACCTGGTACTGCAAAATAAAAAGTATCTGATATCTGGTAGAGGAAGTTCTTGTTTTCTTCATACCAAGAATGGCTTGATTACTGTGGAAGAACTGTTCCAGATGAACAGTTTTTTTTTTTTTTTTTGATACTGAGGTTTGAGTCCAGGGCACTGTCACATCTGGCTTCAGATGAATTTCTGAAATAGCTTTTGGGTAACACAGTTATTGAATCTTCCAAAGTCCTGTGTACGCTAGGCACTGAGTACCCTGAAGAGACAAGTTTCAGTTCCTGTCCCTTGGGGTGGTGTCACAGAATATCTGAGAAGGGTCACCAGACAAAAAGTGGAAAATAGCCCCGGGAATCTCAGCTATGGGTAGCAAGAGTCAAGCAAGCAAGGGTCCAGTCAGACATAGATGCTGTTGGTTGCATCTTGTCTTGGGGCGTGGAAGGCTCAACAGAGACGACAACATTGTCCTGGACTTTGATGGATGGGCCAGAGCAGGAGTATGCTGGTATAGAAAAGGAGAAATGCTTTGAAGTCTGAGACCGCTTCTCGGAGGAGACACATTTTACTTGAGAACTACTAGTGTCATATTCAGAGCGCAAATGAGAGAGGAGACATCTTGAAGCAGAAAAGCCACAGAAAAAAAGGGTTTCTGAACCCATCCGAACTGGGTTTTGAGTTGGTGGAGAGAGAGAAGATGCCTAGAAGAGGCAATCAAAAAGAATTTTATTAAAAAATAATACAGAGTGATGACAGTTGATTTGGGTTTCCCGACGATGAGCCCAGGACCACTTCCTGAGGCAGAGAAGACAGAAGGCATCATTGAGTTCACCCAAAGATAGACACAGTATCCCGGAGCCAAGATCCAGGATCTAAGGGTCCTACCCGCGTAGAAACTAGAGCTCGGTGGTTCCCAGTTCCCAGTGCGGGTAGCCACCGGAGGACTCCGGGAGAGGACTGCGGTCCTAGCTGACGGCTCCAGCTGGTACAGCCAAAAGCTTTATGTCCGAATGGACCAATGGGCCTGCGGCACTCGGTTGCCAGGGATACGGAGTGAGCGGAGGCGGGGCCTGGGCGCCAGGGGTGGGGCTTGGGTGTGGCTTATAAAGCGGAAGGCGGGGCGTGGGGGGGTCGGTGGTGCTGGGCGGCGGGGCGCAGGCCGCCGGGCCGGGAGCCGGGGGGAGCGAGCGAGAGGAGGCGTGGAGGATCGGATTCACTCGCTGGGGAGACCTATGGGCCGAAGCCGTGTAAATGCGTTTTAAGGCGAGTGGAGGGGTATCGGCATGGGGAGCCTCCGGGAGCCGGCGCCCACCACCCCCCCGCCCCCCGGGCTTCGGTGCTGACCTGTCCCTGCCTCCCTCTTCTCTCCTTTTAGCAGGGGCCTCGGCTCCGCAACTGCCACTCCTCCTGGGAGTGTTGCATAAGTTTCGAGGTCACCGGCGACCCCCCCTAGCAGCGCGCCTGGCTCTGGCCCGGGTGAAGGAGGACGGGGCTTGGTAAGAGGCTTGGGGGGCGGGACCTGGACCCGGCCTTCGAGAACCTTGATCTGCTCTCGCGGGGAGCTCGCGGACCCCGCCCACCACGTGGTGCCCCGGTGCTCGCCTAGTTTTTTATAGCTTCAGGACCAGCCATTTACATACGGGGAAACTGAGGCACCAAGAACGACCGGAGACTGCTTGTGGTCTTGCAGCAGAGAGTGAACTCGGACCTAAGTTCCTGTTCTCGGGCTAAGAGTTTGGGGTGTGGCTGCTGGCATCCTAGTGGGTGCGGTCAGGATGGGGTGGGGACGCCCTGAAAATTCCCTCCCCCGGGCTTCGCTAACTTCCTGCGCACTCACTCATTCTTTCCCTCTTCCAGAACTTAGCATTTTTCATTTTATTTATTTATTTATTGTGGTACCGGGGATCGAACTCTGGTCCCTGTGTTTCCAAAGTAGGCATGGTACAAACGCAGCATTTCAGAATTGGAAAAGATCTCCAAAACAACTTATCCGTTGTAAAGATAGGACAACTGAGGCTCTGATAGGCGCAACATATGAGCGCGCCTTTCCCACTGTAGAATCTAAGATCCCTCCACTTGTGCTGGGGCGGGGTGGCGAGTGACGGGTGGAGCCCTGGCCTGGGACGCAGAGGGAGCCTCAGAGCCCTCCCCCAGCAGTAAACCCCCCCCCCCCCAGTGTGTTGCATACTTTCTAAGGCGGTGGCTGGGACAGCGACAGCTGCAGTGGCTCCATCGGCCCATCGATTGGCCCCCAGCTTGGCTCGGCATGGCTGGCTACCTGAGTGAATCGGACTTTGTGATGGTGGAAGAGGGCTTCAGCACCCGAGACCTGCTGGAGGAGCTCACGCTGGGGGCCTCACCGGCCGCCACGGTGAGGGTGAGGACTTGGGGGCTGGGCGGGCCTCCACCCGCCCCTGGATGGACACACCCTGTTTTCACTCCTTTGGTATTCAGTCCTTGCTATTTTCAAGAGACAGGCCCACTTTATCCCCAGGTCTCGCACCCACCACTATTTGTTCCTTTCATGCCCCTGTCTTGATGAACAAGCAGCACCACCATCTACCCAGCCCTCCAGCGGAAACCTGGAGTCTCTCCTGGCTCCCCCTTTCACCTCCTTCACCTCACCCCTCTAGGCTCCACCTACTTCTGTGAATTCTGCCTTCTGTAGCCCTCCAGGGAGCTCATGGAAAGTGTCTTTGTAGCCTGCCCTTATCTGAGGTCCCTGACCTCCTTCCAGCCCACCCTTCAGCAGTATGGTAGCCTTGCTTACCATCCGAACCCTCCGGCAGTTCCTCACTGTACAAAATCAAGCCTGGTCCTATAGGCCTGTGTCTGGGCTTTATTATCCCGCAGGCTGTATTTTGCTCCATCAGAGCTGAGATGTACTTTTCCTCTTTCTGAGGGTGCTGTGTCCTCTATGACTCCCAGTCTGTTTTTTTGAGTGTGGTACCGGGAAATTGAACTCAGAACCTTGCACTTGCCAGGTAAGTGTGGCACCCCTGAGCTAAATCCTTAGGCCTTCCCAATGCATTGTGTAGAAAGTCCCATGTAGCATTTATTGAAGGGACTTGTAATTACCTAAGGGCCCATTCTCTTCCAGATCTAAGACTTTTCAGGACTAAAGTCCTGTTAGTCACCACTGTCCCCTGGCATTATACATGACACCAAGTAGGCATCATTGAAAGTCTTGCATGAAAAGGAAGCTGAATCCCAGGGGATGGCTGATAGGGTGACCTTGCCTATGGATTCAGACATGCTCAGTCATCAGCTAGTCTTTGATGGACAGTTGTCCTCCACCATGGTTTATGGGGACACTGGGGTGACCTCAAGGCTTCACTAAACACTTATTTGTGACAGTCAGTGTGTTCTAGGCTACAGCTTCTGCCTTCAAGAAACAGCCTTTCCTAGAGCAGATGACGTGTATACAGTTCTGACAAACACAAAATGTGACCAAAACATTAAAAGCCAAGTTGCCTTATGGGCTCGGGGAAAGTGGCATTTGAGCTGAAAGTCGAAGGTAGACCAAGCCAGCAGAGAGAAGAAAGACTTGGAGGTGGGAAAATGATCCAGTCTAGAGCTGAAAGTTTTATGTACATTGAAGGTCAGGGGTTGGAGCTGGATCCAGAGCCTTTAATGCCAGCCTGAGGAGTTGGCTTTCTGTCCTGTAGGGATAAACATTGCTGCAGGGTAGTTTTGTGGCCTGAGCTGAACTGGGGCAGGGACTCGGAAGGCCTGGGTGGCACGCACAGGGACGGAGCCAAGCGGCATCTCACATCCATCCACCTCTCGCTATGCAGGGTGAGGTCGCCGCCTTCTTCGTGGCGGACCTGGGAGCCATAGTGAGGAAGCACTTGTGCTTTCTCAAGTGCCTGCCGCGGGTCCGGCCCTTTTATGCTGTCAAGTGCAACAGCAGCCTGGGTGTGCTGAAGGTCCTGGCTGAACTGGGACTGGGCTTCAGCTGTGTGAACAAGGTGAGTGCCTGGCCCTGCCCGTGCATGGACCCTTGATGCCTATGGGATGCAGCCGTCCTGGTGCGGGTGGGCCCGGTGAGCAGGATGACCTGCTTTCTAGGGAGGCCTCCCATGGGGTGGGGGTGGGGCTCCAGGGATAAGGGAGGGAGAAATGAGTATGGAATTGCTCAGCTTGGAGTTCCATACTGGAACCTTGTGTGTTCCTGGGTAGGCGGGTTGCTTTTTAATGGAGGCTTTAAAGTTTTGGTGTGGAGTGATATGACACATTCTTCTAATTAAAACCAAAGAAAACCATTTATTTTGTTGATTTTATTTTTCCTTTTATAATGTTAATGGGTGACTGTGTTTTCCTGGTTTGTGATTGTTGTTGCTGCCAATGCTTTTGTCTTTCTAATTTGATTTCTGCTGTTGTCTGAATTCCTTTCTGCTATCTTCTGATCCATTCTGCTATGTATTGTCACTTGGTGGTGACAGCTGTGCTCAGTGGGGCTGGCAGTACAGCGCCGAGTAGGAGGCTCTTGTCTTTGAGTAGCATGCTTAGCTCAGATATTTTCATCTTGCTCTTACTAGATGAAAAGCCTTTATGCTATGAAGTTGCCTCAGAGTACAACTTTGAATGCATTTATTCGTCCAGCAAAATTCATTGAGCAGATGTATGGGGCCAACTACTATTTTAGGTAGGAATTTAGCCATGAGCAAAACAAAAACAAAACAAAATATTCTTTCCTTCATAGAGCTTGACTTCGAAGACATACACAAATTACACAATGAAAGTATATAGTCTTTAAATGGTAAGTGCTGTGGAAGAAAATTAGGAAAAGGATCATGCTTGTAGGCAGTTCGGCCAAAGAAGACATTGCTGAGGTTTGCATTCAGGCCTGTAGGAGGTGTGGGGTCAGGTCAGGTGGATGGACAGGAACAGCATTCCAGACAGAGGGAAGAGCAGGTGCGAAGTCCTGAGACAGGAGTGAACCTGCCGAGTGCAGTTCTGTATATCGTCACTGCTGTCATGGTCCTGGCAGTTAGTAAAATGTCCACTCTGAAAGGAACCCCATTAAGCCTTCATTGGCGCTGTGGCTGGATGTCGGGGAGAGAGTTCTAGAAGGGATTCCTGGGGGAGAAGAGAAGAGAGCTAACCTGGTCAGTCTGTGGGCTGCAGTGAGTCTAGGTAAGGGGGAGGCGTGTCCTGGATCTGGACAGAATGAGCACGTTAACCGTGGCCGGGACCAGTTGTACAAGTGTCTTCCCCTTGTGCTTTCATTACCTGTCCGACTCGTGCCTATGTTACGTAGATGTGTGAGGTGCATGGGGGAGACCCTGTGGACGGAGCCTGGACTTGAGCTGTCTCTGCGGCCTCCACAGCGAGCTGGGCCTGCACATGGATGACAAGGACCCTTTGGTCCTCGGTCCAGGGGAGAGGACAAGATCAAACCCCCTGGCAAGAGTCCTCTACTTCTGGGGCCCTTGGACCTTAAGCCTCAGGAGCTGGACCGTAACGGGCAGAGCTGTGGGGCGCTAGGGCGTCGGAGACCTTACAGACAGAAGTGTCTGCATTGCTTAGTTTGTCTGCCAGGCGCTTTCCCAGGCGCTTTGCCAAGCATTTTCTGTACATGATCTCATTTGATTCTTGAGTCAGCCCCGTGAGGTCTGAAGATGAGTCTGAAGATGAACTCGGCATCAAGGGAAGTGAGGCCCAGGAATTGGGTGACTTGTCCGCGGTCATGCACTGCAGGTGGCGGCTTGAACCTGTCCTGGTGTTGGGACTCGGTTGCTCTTGTCCATTTCACTGCCCTGGAGGGGTGGCTGAGCTGGCACTCTGCTAAGGATGGATGCCCTCATTTCCTGGCAAAGGTGAGGAGAGGCCTGTCTCCTCCTTACAGTGTATTTACTGAGGGCTGGCTCCTAGACTTACAACTTATTTTTTGTCAGTACGGAGGACGGAACCAGGACCTCCTAACCACAGCTTCAGATTCACAACTTTCCTTTAAGGGCAGACTGCCCTCTTCTGGTTGTTCCTACTGGGAGGCTATGGGAGTGGCACACACCATGCCTTTCTTGACATTCATTCATTAACCAAGGGTCTGGCTGGTGAGCTGGGGCTGGAGGTACAGACAGACACTCGTTGCACAGGCGAGGGGCACAGGTCACAGCGTGCTCAAGGCCCCTCGTCCACCCAGCTTCCTTCCCAAGGACCCTGTGTTTTCATGCCTTTTCTCGGCTGGCACCCTTGGCCTCCTCCTCCCACCTTTAAATGCCTTCTGCGGACACTCCTTCTGCTCTAGCCCAGTCCTTTGCTCCTCCTTGTGGCCAAACTCAGCACGGTTGTCTGCGTTCAGCTGCGCTGGTTGCCTCTTTCCCTCAGGCCCCTTCCACTGTTTCCTGGCCTCTACTCCTACTACTCTTAAGAATTCCCTCTTACCAAGTACCCAGGGACCTCGAGAACCCAATGAGCACTTTATTTAAAACAATAACTATGGATTATTTGAATAATACATTATTTCATTCACCCAAAGAGAAAGTAGAATATCAGCATTAGGTCTCCAGTGATAATCACCACTAAAGGTTTGCTGGATACACAGCAAAAAATACTATGTAAAAAATATATCGGTGGGGGCTGGGCTTTAGCTTAGTGGTTCCAGGGCCTGCCTCACAAGTGCAAGGTCAGGAGTTCAATCCTTGATGCCAACTCTTTCCACCCAAAACCAAAACAAAATATAAATCCAAACATCAATGATCCACAGGAAGTATACGAAATATATTGGGATCTTTGTAAGAAAGTATAAAAGGCATAGACTTTTCTACATATCCCCAAACTCAGCGGTTTTGGAGACATGTCTGTGTTGATACACCAAGATCTGGTCTAGGGACACTATAGTGTTCCCAGCTTTCCATCTGGCAACATATTCTTTAAAATAATTTTATTCTTGCTATACTGAGTACTGAACCAGGACCTCACACATGCTACACAAGTGCTCTACCACTGAGTTACAGCCCCAATCCTTTTAAACTTTTTCATTTTCCAGTTAAGAGTCTTAAGTTGTTTAGGGTGGCTTTGAACTTGTGACCCTCCTGCCTCAGCCTCCTGAGGTGAGATTACAGTCATGCATCAGTATCCCCAGTCCTTTTGAAAAGTGCTCAACAATGACATACACAACTAAGACTTCAAAAGTATATGAGATGAGCCAGGCACTGGGTACATGCATGTAATCCCAACACTCAGGAGGCTGAGGCAGGAGGTTTGTGAGTCTGAAGTCAGCTAGACGACATAGCAAAACCAGGTCTCAAGAAAGAAAAGATGTGTAAACTGAGAGTACATGCCGTCCCCACCCTTACTGGTCACTTGTGATTGTTGTCCTGGGCATTATCACATGTGGATTTCACTCCTTCCTTACCTCTCCATCAGTCCCAGGAGCAGACTTTCTATCTTCTATCACTCTGAATGGAGTTTTCCTCCGTATTCCGTTTCAGGACCCCGTGTCGTGTAAACTTTGCCTTCTTTTGGAGAACTTCGTTTTCTCCCATTTCAGTCCATCCCCCAGCTCGCCAGGCTGCTTCTCAAACACATCCCACCAGTCTCTAGAGCCTGCTGTTGTCACTCGCGGGTTGGTTAGGAACCATTGACCAGCTTTCCCTGAAGCCCTCTCACTCAGGTGGTCAGAATGATACGTGTTGAGACTTTATATTTAAAATGCAAATCTGACCTGACTGTTTCCCTTCCCGGAACGCTTATGATTCTCTTCCATGTGCACAGTAAAATGTAGATTGATATGCAGACTTCCAGGTTTCCGAGGTGTCTCTGGCCCACTTCCTGCTGCCCTTAGCCCGACCCCTCCAGCATCCCCTGCTTCTTGACTCAGCTGAGCTCAGTCTGGCCTCAGCACTCTGTACAGGTCACTCCCTCTCCTGGAAACTCTTTTCTTCCCTCTTGTACTGGCTGAGGCCTCCTGCAAACGTTTCTGACCTGCGCGCTGTTTTCCTTCTCTTACTCCGGATCCTCCTGTCCCACATTCTCAGCATCCTGTACTTTTTCATCCCACCTTTTAACCATCTGTAATTCCACCACTATTCAGTGTCCATTGTGACAGCCGAAGGCTCCACAGGATCTGAGCTCCTGCCTGCATTATTCACAGCTCATTTTTAGCAGCATCTATCACAGCTTGCAACTCAGTAGATGCTCTAAGATATCTATGGGTGCAAGTTGGAGTCCGGGGGTTACAGTCCCAGCTGTGCTGTTAACAGCTGTGTTGTATGACGTAGGACAAGTCACTTTACCTCTCTGGTCCTCTCTTTCCTACCTACAGGAAGAGTATGACAAAGATTAAATGAGAATGCATATAAAATAAATATTAATGCAACAGCTGGCATATAGTAAGGCTTTTCTGAATAATAATACTTAGTATTTAAATATTTATAATCAAAACTAAATCACAGGTCCCCACAGGGAGCAAAAGTACATTTGCGCATCATCCACTCAAACTGGGGGGTAGGGGGAGTGTGTGGGGGCGAGGCATGGCTGTTCCTGGAAGTAAGCTGTGATGGCCACAAGGCGAGCTCTGGGCTGGACCTTTGGGTCCCACCCTGCTGCTCACTGACGGTGTCATTACAGGCCCTGGTGTCCTCGGAACTCAATTTTGTCCTCTTGGAATGTGGCCAGTGAATACTAACAGGGTGGCTCTAGGGATTATATATACTTATGTATGTGAATACCTAGTGAGGAAAATTGCTAAATCAAAATTAGAGCCTGATAAGCTCGGGATAGCTTCACATGGCGCATTGGTCTCCTAATGTGTTTCAAAATTGTCTCCTTTGGATTTCTTTTCTTATCCATGGACAGTCAGGCTAGTTTGAGAGCTGGGTTTGCACCCTGTCACTTGTCCCTAACATCAGTGTCCTCTCTATAGGACGGGCTTGTTCTGATGGGTTACTGTGAGGCAACAGTTGCTGAACTGAAAGTCCAGTTAAAGCACTGGGTTTCCAGACGTGTTAGGAACCTTAGCCATGCTCACTCTTATCTACTGTGTGGCTGCTTTGGTGTCACAACAGCAGGATGGCTCGCAGTTAGCCTCTGTCTCGAGGTCTGCCCGCATCACTCAGTGCCTCCTGGTGCCCGTGCCCATTGAGCACCATCCTCATCACCGCTGTCATCGTCACCATCACCCACATCATCAAAGCAGCAAACGTGCAGAGCCACGTTCTGTAAAGGTGTGGCAGAGCTGCGGGAGAGTTCCATAGCACACTTGCCTGCCATCCACGAGGCCCTGGGCTCTATCCCCCACACTGCAAAAACCGCCATCAGCGCCCGTGGGGCTAGGGGGAAAGTGTCAGAAGGTCTCTCGGCTTTGTAGACTTTCTAATATTCTTACTTATCAAACTGACACAGTTATATCTATTCATAGGGCACAGCGTGATGTGATCCATGTGTACGTCACGGAAGGGCTGCCTCAAACTCAGGCTCTCGTTAGCTCTCATACTTCCTTTTTGCAATAGCACCTAAAAGCGCCAGCAGTTTCCAAGTATACCATCCATTGTTATTAACTGTTGTCACCGTGAGGCACAACACAGCGCTTGAATTTATTCCATCTGAGATGGCATCCTTGGGTCAGCCTCTCTACTTTGCTCGCCATGTGATAAGTGACATCGTGTATAGATCTAAGTGACATCATGCACTATTTGTGTTTCTAGGCCTGTCTTATTTCACTTAGCATAATGTTCTCCAGCTTCATCTGTGTGGTTACAAACGGTAGGACTTCCTCTGTTTTCAGGGGAGAGTAGTGGAGCATCGTGCATGTGCTGCATTTTCTGTATCTGTTCTTCCGTCCTGAATGCTCGATTGTCCCACTCCTCGGCTACTGTGAACAGCGCTGCAGTGCGGGGAGTGAGAATCTCCTTTCATCTACTGATTTCAGTTCTTTTGTATATGTACCAGGAATGGGATTTCTGGATCACATAATTGCTCTATTTTTAATTTTTTGAGGAACCTTCCTACTATTTTCCAAATAATGTTATTAAAAGTTTACATCTGCCAGGAAAATGTGTCATAAGCCTGTTGTTAGGGCCACCAGGAGTCTGTACAGACCTTTGTATAAATTAGAAAATGTACCCCTTCCTAAGACACTTAATTGTTATAATAAATACACTGATATTGTTCGAGTGACATGTTTTATGTCAGGAACTTACAATACATGCACTAACGTGCCGTGTGTGCTGCAAGCAGCAGCTGGCAGGAGTGTGCGGTGTGGTGCCCATGTGACTGTACTGGCGCCTCTGCCTGTCTGAACAGTGACTGAGCCTCAAGCCCTGACTTTGTGTTTATCTGTTGTCCTAAGGGGATGCCCCACTTGTTATGCAGCTATGGCTGTGCCCCATTTCTGTTTCTTTGGGCTCCATGGATCAGTAGGTCCTGGTGTCCTCACTACCACCTTTGGACCCTATAGGCAGAGATGGAGTTAGTCCGGCGTATTGGTGTCCCTGCCAGTAAGATCATCTACGCCAACCCCTGTAAGCAAATCGCACAGATCAAGTACGCTGCCAAGCATGGGGTGCAGCTGCTGAGCTTTGACAACGAAGTGGAGCTGGCAAAGGTGGTCAAGAGCCACCCCAGTGCCAAGTAAGCTGAGAAGTAGACATGCAGGGGTGAGGGCTGGACTCGGTGAGGGTGAGGGGATCGAGGATGGGGTGGGAGAGGGCCCCACCCTAGACTTAGCTGTTGTCACAGGAGGTCATGTGGCTACTCCTGGACTGGACCAGGATGCCAGGCCCAGCGGGGTCAAAGGCAGAACTAGCTGGGCACAGCCCCAGGTGGAGAAGCCCATGGTATGGTGGAGGTCAAGCAGCTGGGTTGGACAGGAAAGCTTCAGAAGCAGGTCTTGAGGAATCAGTAGATATTTTTTTTGACCGAGGATTGAACTCAGGACCTTTCACTTGCAAGGCAGGCACCCAGACCATTGAGCTAAATCCCTAAGAATGAGCAGAATTGTAGAATTCAAGCAGGGCATGAAGAGCAAAGTGCAGAAGCAAAACCATGGGCATCAGAGGAGCGAGAGATGTTAAGAGGGGTGAAGGGAAATCTGACGTGGCTGGGACACGCCTTGTGTGACGGTTAAGGACACAGTGGATGGCGCTGTCTAGTAGGGATCCAGAGCAGATGGGCTGTGGAAGTGATCTAGTCTGTGCATTTTACTCTGGCTGTAACTTTAAAAAAATACTTGATGCACTGGGGACCCAGGGAAGGGTTTGGGTGAAGCGTAGCCTACTCTGGTTCACCCGAGGCAACTTCCATCATGTTCCTGGGGTTCTCTTTAAGACTCTGGAAAGTGGTTTCCCTCACACAAGCAAAGCTGGGAAACTCTGCCTGAGGTGGAGGCTGTTAGGAGGAAGCAGAGCCACCCAGGGGAGAGCCGATGAGATCTGGCAGACGATGCAGGGATGTGACAGGGACAAGAGGAGAATGAGATGGACAGAATTCAGAAGCTGACTGGCTATGCGGGGAGAAGAGGGGGTTCAGAGGCCTGTGGGCCCATCTGGGGCTCTCTGTGTGAGTTCACGGGCTTGGACTCAGGGGAGACAGTCGGCCTGGGGTAGGTGGGGTGCGTTCAGCCCTGTGCACTGTGTCTCATCAGGATGGTGCTGTGCATTGCCACTGATGACACCCACTCCTTGAGCTGCCTGAGCCTGAAATTTGGAGCCTCACTGAAATCCTGCCGACATCTGCTTGAAAATGCCAAGAAGAGCCATATGGAGGTGGTGGGTGTGAGGTGTGCACTGGGAGCCCCCAGCCCATGCCTCTTTCTTAGGAATTAATCGTTCTGTGTGAGACTTTCCTGGGCCTGGAATTCTCCTAGTTAAGAATTTCCTCTGTTTGTGGGGAAGGTTTGGAATGTCCCCTTCCCCACCCCGTAGTAGCCAGAAGGTCCTGTTCCTAGAGGTTCTTCCTACTGGGATCTGGCCTTAAGGAAGTTTTACCAGCCTGGAGGCCAAAGGCTCTGCAGCCACACCCTGGAACTGCCTCTGTTCTTGAGGGATGTGGAAGAAAATTATAAAGAGTAGTCTTGTAGCTTCATACTCTGTACTTAAGGCACTGAGCTGAGTGCTGTAGGTCCATTATCCCCTGGCCTTTTTACCCCTCCTTTGCGGGTGGAAACTGTTGCCCAGTCCACATCGTCGACTGCTCTCTCCCTATCTGGTACTTGGGGGCCGTGGTTCTCATTCTAGAAGGTTCCTCTGGAGCAGTGAGGAGGGATGAGGGGAGCACCAAGTATCTCTTGTCCTCTCCTGGCTGGCCACAGGGCCCCTTGTGACCAGTTTGATATTTCAGGCCCTCAGTCTCTGAATCAGTGACGTGGGCACATTGTCCCATGTGTCTGCCCAAGGTCACCACTGGCTGGGCTGGGAGTGGGGCACATGGGGTTCATGTGTGAGCTCAGGCTATTCCCTCTTTCCCAGTTTTCATGTTGGCAGCGGCTGCCCTGACCCTCAGGTCTATGCTCAGTCCATCGCAGAAGCCCGGCTTGTGTTTGAAATGGGTGCCGAGCTGGGCCACACGATGCGTATCCTTGACCTTGGTGGTGGCTTCCCTGGAGTAGAGGGAACCAAAGTGAGATTCGAAGAGGTAACTGGGGCTGGAGGTGCCTGGGGGGTTTCTTTGGGTGGGGAGCTGGGAACTGGTACGGAGGGGTAGGACGTCACAGGGAGTCCACTGGGAGTGGATCTTGTGTGCCTTATGCTTTGCTTGGCTCATTACCTGGGTCACCTCACTACTTATGAACCTGTGCCATGGCTGAGCAAACAGACTCCTTTAGGTTTGCCACTTCCCCAGGGCATAGCAGGGCTGGCCGACACTGGCTCTGCCCGACCGCAGCTCATGCATTCCCCAGCCTCCAGGAGGCTTACTCAAGACACAGTGGCCTATCATAAGGCTCCTTCTAAGTACCCTCGGGTGGGCTGATGAGAAATCAGATGGGAAAACAGAGGAAGGAGAACCATCCTCTCTCTGTGCTTCCTGTGTCTGTGAGATGAAGGCAAGAGAGTAGGGGTCGCCTCTCCTTGGAAGGAGACTACCTCTAGGAGCTGACTCTGAGGAGGAAGTTCTGGAATGGCCCCAAGAACGGGAGCTGCAGCCTTGTGCCTAACAGTAGTGAACTTCCTGGGACATCTGATCCCCGGGACTGGCTAGACATCGGTACATTCTTAGGACGAACACATTTACTCGTGGGAGGAGGACATTCAGACTATTGAGCAAAACAGCTCCTAAGAACAAATGCAGCTCCGTGATGTTTATAATTAAAGAATACTGTTCATCCATCAAAAAAGAATGAAAGACCCAACTCTGAAATGACAATGATTAGGATCATGTGAGTGACTATAGTAGGGCTGTTTCTATCTTCTGTTTTCTTTCTATTTTTGAATTTTCTGTAACATATTATTTAGCGAGCAGATTATTTATGAAAAGATCTCCACCAGGGCTTCTGGAATCTGAACACTGAACGAACGTTATAGAGTGGCCTTCCCACTGTGGGGACAGCAAAGGGTGACTTATACAAATGTAAGGGTCTCAACCCAGCACCCAGGCCCCCCCCTCCCCCCTTGGCTAGCTGTGCCGCTACCAGCTGGGGCCTAAGCAGCTGCCACGACCTTATTCCTGAAATCAGAGCAGCTTTTAAGAAATAGGCTTGGAGCTGTGGCAAGTCTTCAGCAAAAACCCCTCATTTCAAACCCACAACTGTCCCTTCCACTCCCACTAGATCGCTTCTGTGATCAGCTCGGCCTTAGACTTATACTTCCCAGAGGGCTGTGGTGTGGACGTCCTTGCTGAGCTGGGGCGCTACTACGTGACCTCCGCCTTCACTGTGGCTGTAAGCATTGTCGCCAAGGAGGAGGTTCCTCTGGACCCGCCCTGCAGAGAGGGTAAGTTTGTGTGTGTGTGTGTGTGTGTGTGTGCAGCAGAGCCTTTTGCCTTAGGGAAACTTGGAATTAAGTCCTCTTACTTCTAAGACAGTAATCAAGCATATTTTTCCATAGCTGTGTGCAGACTGAGATTAAAATGGCAGTAGGGAGAATAGATACTTTTTGGACAACATTTTATAGATGAAGAAGCAAAGTCAAAGGAAGTGTAAGTGCATTGCTTAAGAACCAGTAAGAGGTAAAGCCTGCCTTTGACCCCTTGGCTGTCTCCTCTCTGAAGTAAGGCTCTTGCTCATCATTTTTTATAACTTCATAAGAGTAATGCACAACTTATATTCGTTTAAGTCCCATTTCCAGAGGGTAGAATGTGGATAGGGAGGGACTGAGTCATCAGGCCCAGATCCATGGCTGGGAAAGGGCAGGTTGGGCAAGGCTGACTCAACTTGAGCACCCACACCAATGGCATCGCTACCCTTCCAGATAGGTCAGGTCTCCCAGGATGGGCTCGCAGCACCTGTGAGATTCTGGGCTTTGCCCTCTGCCCTGGGACCTCAAGCAGGAGAGTTAGGATGGTGTGCTTTTCCCAGACAAAATTCACATGCTGGTATGCTGGGTTCTGCTCAGATGTCCTCTGTGTGTGTGCACAGGAAGAGGACTCTTGTTGTCTCCTTTGTAGTCTGGGTGGCTGTCCTCTCTGGGGGAACCTCGCTTCTCATTCGGCTCCCCACCACCCTGTCTGGTGCCACTGAGCAAGTGGCTTAACCCTCGGGAGCTCGTGAGTGTGAGCAGGCGGCTGCTCTGCCTTGCAGGGCACCGAGCGCTCAGACAGAGGCTGGGATGCGTGGGAAGTGTGCCCGGAGCAGGCCTGTTCTGCTCTAAGGGGGAGTGTCCCTAATGTGGCAGTAATACACGGCATCAGGAGGATGGCTAGAGGTGGATTCTGTTACAGGACGTGCTCCACTGTTGGGGAAGGGGCAGCTACCTTGGCACCACAGACCTGTCACCCTTTTGCTGAGGCCACCGTGGTGTCAACTCTCCTGCCAGCCCCCTAACATTCTGCTTGTGTTGCCCTTGACTCCTCCCCACAGAGGACAGTGGTTCTACCCTCAAGACCATCATGTACTACCTCGATGATGGTGTGTATGGCATCTTCAACTCCGTTCTGTTTGACAGCACCTGCCCCACCCCCATCCTGCAGAAGGTGAGC
>PVIR01032722.1:0-18385 GCA_004026965.1 Petromus typicus
ACAATCCTCCTGCCTCTGCCTCCCGAGTGCTGGGATTACAGGCGTGAGCCACCACGCCCGGCACTGTGGTATGTGGTACTGGTTGCTGCTGGGTGTGGGTCTCCACACCCAGTATTGTTATGTGGTTACCGGGGAATCGAACCCGGGTCCTTGCCCTTGCGAGACAGGCGCCGGAACCACTGAGCTAACTCCCCGGCCCCATCTTTTTTTGTTTTTTGAGACAAGGTCTCACTTTGTATATCAGGCTAGCCTTGAACTTGTGGTTATCTTCCTGCCTCTGCCTTTCTTTCTTTCTTTCTTTTTTTTTTTTTTTTTTTTGGTATGGAGGATTAAATTTAGGACCTTGCCCTTGCAAGGCAGGCGCTGGAACCACTGAACTAAATCCCCAGCCTGATGCAGCTATTTCTCCATTTTGGAATGGAAATTATTACTCTTATCCCTTGGGAATATTTAACTTGTTTTGTTGTTGTTGTTGTTGTTTTACAGTAATTTATAGGTAAGAGTTTGCTTTAAGTATCAGAGGAGACTTTGACTTTAACTTTTTAGCCAGGCTGGGACTGTTAAAACTTTGGTGAAAGGATTATAATGTTTGAGTTGTATGTGGGATAATTGTATCATATCAGGCCAAATTATGACCTCATGTTTATTTGGAAATTAAGTATGGTCTAAGGATATGTGCTTTGGTGTTAAACTGATAAGAACTGGAATGTAACAGATAAGGTAAAATGTCAAATTGATTGGCCTTGAGATATACGCAGGGATTTAGTGAAGCACACTTCTAGTGTATCTGAGTAAGTCATAGGCATGTGACTTTTGAGTCAAAATCTGGTTCATCTCTTCTTCCTCTTTGGTGCTATTCTCCTGCTCTATTTTCTGGCCAGTGTGAACTAAGCCACTCCATCCACCATGCCCTTCTGGCAGATGTTCCCCTTTGGAGCCTGCTAACCTGAAACCAAATCCTCTGAAACCTCCAACCAAATTAAATTTCTCCTCCTTTCAATTGCAAGCTTGGGATTGCATGCCAGACATGGAAAAACTGACCAATATGAAGGGTATCATGAAAGAATTAGGAGCTGGCCCGGAAGTGACACACATCACTTCTAGGAAAGAGAGGCTGAGAAAAGCCATCAACACAAAGGAAGCATTTATGGGTTTTATGATCAGCTAATCTACCTCTGCATCCTGCTTTGTGCCATTTTAGTTGTTAAGTATTCTGGATTCCATCCCTGATCAGAGGACATGAACTTGAGGTCTGACTCTGCTTCTAAAGATCTGAGAAAATTTGAACAAGATTTTTAATCTCTTTGAACCTCCATTTTTCCATTTGAAAAGAGGATTAAAAACATAATAAAAATCCCTCAGGATAATTTGGAATTATACAGAAGAGTATGTCTGTGAAGAGAGCTTCTAAGCTCCTCAGACCTTTTCCATGCACCTTCCCCGACATGAACATCTTTTCCCTAATTTAGATCTTTCCAACCCTGGATCTGATTCCTTGTCAACAGTGACAGTCTGTTATTCTAGCAAGTGTGGCCCTTTGGGCTCCTGACACAATGAAAAGAAGACAGAAACCAAGTTGCTTTGAACAAGTGTGGGGATTTTTATTACTCCAGAGGACAAATGAGAAAGCCCAGCTAATCCAATACCTACTCCTCATGTAGAAACATTTATTTCTTCTCCTGATGAGTTTTTGGCAATTTGTGCTACTCTTTCCAAAAGTGCTGAGGGCTCAGGACCCTCTTCTTGCTCAAAATGTATCCACACTCCAAACAGGTGACAGTTTCAGAGAAATAGAAAAGATCGATGACTTCATATCCTTCAAAATGTAACAAATTATTACTTTGTAATACTCTTGTAGCACCACATATCTCTTTTGTCAGCTTTCTCTCTCACACAGATGATAAGTTACTTGAAATTAATCCTTTAATTCCATCCAGAGATAAAAAAGGTTATCAATAAAATTCAATTGATCAAGGACATTCCATGGGGAGTGTCATTTCCTGCAACAGGATAGTCATGTCCCCAATCCTTAGCATACAACATAACTTTTAAAGGATTGAGATTCTTGTCACCTGATGTCCTTGAGCATTAACGAGGTAGACAAACAGTGACTCAGTTAACCAATTGCATTCACTGCTAAGCCCCAAACAAAAAATGAGTGGCTCACAGAAGAGTTTTCATTCATTCATTCATTCATTCAATAATAGGTAGGCTCCCAAACTGTTCTCAGCAACAGCAAGGAAGTTAAAGAGAAAAGGGATAAACAAAATAAGGACTGTCAATGGGTAGCTGAGTCCTGATGCAGCAAGAAACTGGCTCCTCACTTCCTTGGTCCTCAGTTCTTTGTGCTTTTGATGAAAGAATTCAGTCAAGATATGGGTTTAAACAAAAAAAGACACATAGATGTCCGTACAGGTAGAATTACTGTGAAGAAGATACAAAGAGAGCTATACCTTCAAGTGAGAAGCTTGATGGTGCCATGTAGACATCTGCACAAAATTCAACTTTTTGGGGGGGCCAGGCTCTCACTTTGTAGTTCAGGCTGGCCCTGAGCTTACTATGTAGCCCAGCTGAATCTGGAACTCACAGCAATCCTCCTGCCTCTGCCTCCTGAGTGCTGGGATTAAAGGTGTGAGCCGCCACGCCCGGGACTGTGGTGTGTGGTTACCAAGGATCGAACTCAGGACCTTGCTCTTGCAAGGCAGGCACCAGAACCACTGAGCTAAATGCTTGGCCTCCAAATTCAGTATAGGAAACTATACTGATTATGATGCATATTGAAATTTGGTTGGAAATTACTTTAATATTGCAAAATATCTCCTTATCTTTCATATATGGTCAATGTATCCTCAGGGTTTTAATCATGTAAGGAACATGAAATAAATTTATGAAAGATAGATTCTTAATTTAAACTAGGCCCAAGCCCATCACAGGAAGATCTTTAAAGAACATTCCATGGGGCTGATTTCACTAGGTTATGGCCTATGGTCTCAGGAATGCTATATATCTTCTTCAGAAATCAGACGGCTAGGAGGCTGAATATCAAAAAGAATATTTACAATGTGTAGCCTTAAAAAATCATTGTGTTCTGTGGGATCTCCTTAGGTGTGAAATCCAACATATTTTTTTTTTTTTTTTGAGACAGGGTCTCGCTTTGTAGTTCAAACTGGCCCTGAGCTCAGCCTCCAACTCACATCACAGCAATCCTCCTGCCTCTGCCTTCTGAGTGCTGGGATTACAGGCGTGAGCCACCACACCTAGCACTGTGGTATGTGGTACTGATTGCTGCTGTGCATGAGTCTCCACACCCAGTATGGTATATGATTACCGGGGATTGAACCCGGGCCCTTGTACTTACAAGACAGTCACCAGAACCACTGAGCTAAATCCCCGGCCTTCTAACAAATTATTATAAATCTATTATACACTACGCTAAAGTCTCCATTTCCTAACTAGCAGTGCATGCAATTTTGCACACACCACTCTGGTCCTCAGTCCTACTAACATCTAACCACCTGCCTAAGAAATATTACTTTCAAGTCTAGAATAGCAGAGCCAAGTTACAAGTAGACTGACAAAGCTGGATGAGGCATCAGTCAAAAGATCTGGAATTAAGGCCAAAGGTAGGTAACTTTAGGGATAGGCTTGTAGGAGGAGCATGACCCAAAAGGAGGTCCAGATTTGGGAACATATTTCAACAGCTGTCTTCACATATCAAGCTGGCAGATATTTAGAGATTGACAACAGCAGGTGTTGCAAGTCTGGGCAGAGCAGATTTTCACATAGTATTGTGATGACATACATTTGTGTCAACTTTTCCACGGGGCAATCTCACAAAATGAGTTATTATTTAAAATGTACCTTTGTAGGATTCAGCAGTTCCAAACTGAGCATTTCTTTTGTTGGAATAATTAGAAAAATGAAGGAAAGTTTGTACCTTTGTTCATATTTATTTATCATTGCTTGGAGGAGAAATTATTATCACTGGGTCATATGCTCATCCTTGAACCAATCACAATGGCCAGAGGAATCAGCCTTTTGATTGGCCCAGCCTTGGGCACACATCTGTCCTTTGTTGCCAGGAGATGAAAGAAGGACCTTGATTGACAGTTGAGCCATAGGGATTCGGATTAGAGAAGGGACAATTCCCTCAACAAATAAAAAAATAAAAGATAACACTGTTACCAGATGAATGAGAATGGAAGAACTTGTTAGGTAAATGAAATCCATAGCTAGCCCTGTGCAAGAAGGAGGAGTGGCTGATATAATGGGGGAAATGTTTTAGGCAGAAGGAACAAACTACTCATTACAGAGCTACAGACGGGCTTGATAGCCTGCACAAAACGGCATGCCCTGAGAAGAGGAGGTCACCCTTGAAGAAGCACATCCAGCCATATGTAAATCTAGCCATATGGGTAATCAAACAGTTTGAAAGCCACACTTGAGGCTTTGAAGGAATTATAACAACAATATAAACTACTGAGAATGCCCTGGCTGGGTCTAGGAAAGCTGCCTGAACCTAGATGGGTCCCTGTCAAGTTTACACGTGTAATACTAGCTAACCCTGAAGTGCCGCCTGCTGCCTGGCGACCTTGGACAAGTTCCCTAGGCCCTCAAGAACTCAGTTTCTTTACCTCTAAAAGTGAGATAAGAAATTAATGGTCTGGATTGGCTTCAAGGATGTCATGAGGCAGTACAGATGAATTGAATCTCAGCACGGTGAAGGGCAGGCCATGATCAATTGCCTTCACAGTTTACACAATCGAAAACAAGATTGAAATAACAGAAATTCATTATGTGGTCTGGGAAGTCAGGAAGGTGGAGCTTAGTTCTGAGGCCCTGGAGACCCTGGGACTCAAGTTGAGGCTGCTAATGAGGATACAACTGACTTGAAGCTTAGTTGCAAAACCAGACCTTGCCACCCCACCCAAATTCTTAACTGCATTTGGATGGACCAACTATTTAAGTTTTATGTTTCTGTTCTTTATGACACACTTCTGAAAGCTGATGGAATATTTCCGAGTAGGAGCTCTTAAGCTCTGCAGGGCAAGACTACCATCCCGTGCCCCATTCTGGCAATAACACAAGCCTCGTGCCTGCCTCAGACACTCATCCTTAGGCTGACGGTGGGCATGATCTGGTACTGGTGATTGAACACAGGGCCTTCACACACACACACACACACACACACACACACACACACAATTTCTCACCTTCCCTTTTTTGGAGGGGTGGGGCAGGGTCTTGCCAAGTTACCCAGGGTGGTCTTGAACTTGTGCTCTTCCTGCCTCAGCCTCTCTGAATGCCAGGGAAATAGGCTGGTACCACCGAGCATGGCTTTATTATGATTCATACACCACGTCTTAGGCACCATAACTTGAAGATCATTTTGTACAATATTTTGAGTGTGCTTTATATTTTTATTGTAACTTCTTGTCACACAAGGTCAGGTGTGGAATTTTCTACTTACCACATCAGATCAGCACTCAAAATTTTTTGGATTTTGGAAGAATCTAGGTTTTTGCATTATGAATGTTCAGCCTTTACTGTTCTGTGGCAAGCACAACTGTTCTAATGGCATTTGTGAGTCAAATCCTACCTGCCTGACTTTGTGGTTAGTGCTTTTATAGTAAGAAACCCCAAACACAAAAAAGAAACAATTCATTCCGATGAGCTGTCAGAATAAACAGCTATCTTTCCACAGCCTGCCGGTCAGAGGAACGTCACCAATTACCACAGGTGCTACTGGGCCTCACCTTCAGCTCAGCCCTGCTCACGTACGCCTGGTGTCCCGAGGGATGACCTGAGTGATAAGAAATCAGGGTTACAGAGATGTTGGATGGGTCCTAGCACTGTGGAGAGCACTGTGGAGGTCGGATTAGGTGGCCAGGGAGAAAACAGCAGAACCGGCAGGACCCAGCAAGCAAAGCAACGCTCAGGGAGCCTGCGGGGCGGGGCTCGGCAGAGAGAGCCCGGAAGCTCTGAGACCAGGGGAAGGCACAGGCCTGGACAATAAGGAGCGGGCCAGCTGCTCACTTAAGGCCCCTGGGGAGGAAGCTTCCTCTTTCCTTCTCTGTTTCCTTCCTCCCTTCCTTCTCTTTCCTTCCTTCCTTCCCTTGATTTCACAGCTGTTTAATGGACTATTCCCATACAGCAGGATTTCCGGGCACCGTCACTATTCCAGTGCGTCCTCGACTGATATTGCCCTCCAGTATTTCTTGGTTGTCACAAAAGCATTTCTGGCTGAAGGACAGGAGCAGCTG
Source organism: Petromus typicus (assembly GCA_004026965.1). Classification (NCBI taxonomy): domain Eukaryota; kingdom Metazoa; phylum Chordata; class Mammalia; order Rodentia; family Petromuridae; genus Petromus; species Petromus typicus. The sequence goes on from PVIR01032722.1 coordinate 6,264, forward strand.
CGCCCTCCACGCGTCCTATCCAGTTAGTACCTACTCCAGTGGCGTGAGACTAGGGTGCACACCCTTTGCTGTCCTGGGAAACTCGCAGAGCAGTGGCCATCTTCTGGGAAGACTTGCTCCTTAAAAGAGGCAGATCATTCATCCGGCCCAAACGTGGGGCCACGTGATGTGATGTTTCCTTTGTGTGCAGGCTGCAGACCTCACTCAGTCTAGAGGGTGTCTTTAGAGGAAATAAACCTGGTCGGGGTAAACTGAGGCAAATCTTGGATCATCTGGGAGCTTGTGCTCAGATGCTTGGGCTGGCAGCTCCTCACCCCATATGAATGCTCGTGGGATTCTGGTGCCCAGGAACAGGGAGATCTGACTAGCACCTAACCAGTCGCCTTAATCGCATCTCCCCACCATCCCAGCCAGAACTGTTAGAAACACCAATCTGAGCCTTCCCAGCAGAGAAAAATCATATCAGATGACACCATTAACCTCCTAACCTTGAGCACCCGTTTTCCTGCTTCAATAAACGTCCCCCAGTGACTCTGCTCCCCACCCCTGCCATTTGCACACCCACACCCCATGGCCCATTCCCAAGGACCCTATGTTTGCCAGTGCTATGCTTCTCCTGGAAATCGTTATCCATCCTCCTTATGTGGAGTAGATGTCACTGGCCTGCATACTTTGGCTCCCCCAGGCCGTGAGCTGTTTGCTCTCCAGCCAGTGTGACCACCCCGCCACCTGCGTGGGACCATGGAACCCCGGCACACATGTAAGATGCTGGGTGCAAGCAGGTGTCCGGTTAGCTGTGCCCCCCGTATGTGGTTCACAGGATGCCCTCCTACTCGGCACACAGTCACAGGAGCAGTATTTCTTATTCAGAGCCAGTTGCCACAAGGGCAAGTTCAGATCACGGGCTCTGACAGGAATAGTTACTATCTGTAAAAGTTAAATGGAGCAGCAGTTTGCAAGGATGTGGGAAAACTGTATTCCCAGAAACTGCAATCTTAGCAAACAGTGGTCTGTATTTGGTTAAAATTCAGGGCGGGGCCCAGGCCCTGCAATTACCAGGGAAGTAGCCCTTAAGCTTTAAATGTGGTGCCTTTGCAGTTAGCAGGAAGGGGGGGAGGGGCATCTGAGTTGATTGATCAAGGCATGGAAGTCTCTGCCCAGGGCTGACCAGGCTCCTGCCCTTGGAACTTAAAGTGCTCACACCTGTTCTCCATTGTTTCCTGCTTTCCTTGCTGCCAATAGGAGATTTTATTAAGTCTTTCTGTTTTTTCTTTGTCACAGGGCCCTGGATAGGTTGGGTGGGAGGGATGGTTAAATTTATCTTTTAGCTATAGGCTGCCAAATCCACAAAAGGCTATTTTGGAATCTGATGGAAGAGGAAAACAAGACTGAGTCAGGGCTTGGAACTGGATCCGACAACTACACATCATCTTGATTTTGTTAAATTTTTGTTTATTTAGTCACCTTATTGTGCTAGGCAGGGCCATTTATAGAATTGCCTCTCTGGAAGAAGCATGATTTTGTCTGTCTAGCTTCCCTCCCAGAAGGGTCCTTTTCTGTGACCTCATGTGAGTTTTGAGATTCTAGGGGTAGAGTTACCCACCATATTTTCATCTCCATATCTAGAAGTAGTACCTAGTCCCAACTCGCCACCAGAGGACCCTCTCCCCTTCTAAGTTCAGTGATTGGCACGTGACCTTATATGAGGCTCATCACGATTATGTGTAAACTCGTGGAGAGCTCTTCTTTACCCACAGAATGAAACACACACACACACACACACACACACACACACGAGGACAGCTTTATGATGGCATTAACCTTTTCTCAAAGCCCTTTCAGCCACTAGAGCACAGAATTTTTCTCCAACTGTACCAACTCAGGGAAGTTAGACCATCTGCTGGCTTCTGACCCATCATGATTACTTGAGCAGTGGTTTAACATTCAAGCCTACAGTTTTGTTTGGTTGCTCTGGTTTTTTGAGACAGCCTCCACGTTGCCAGACTGGCCTCAAACTTTGCGATCTCCTGCCTCAGTCTCTGAAGGGCTAGGATTAGGGTTGCGGTCCTTCCACATCCAAATAAGCCCAAAGATTTTTGTTGTTCCTGATGACCTTCATTATTTTTTGTTGGGGAATATAATCTGTATAAATGCTAATTCTTTCTATTTTATTTAGACTTGCCTTAAGTACTAGTCCTTGGCCAATTTTTGTGAAACACATCTTATGCTCTTGGAAAAAAATCTTTTTCTAAACTGATTGATGCAGAATTCTACTTAAGTCAAGAATGTCTCTGGTGTTTTGCAATTTTATTGTGAGGTATCTAGAAATAAATTTCCTTTTATATGAACTTATTGGGCTTTTTGAACCTAATAATGTACATTTAAGTTAAGCACATGTGACAAGAAACTCAAAGTAAGAATGGTTTGTAAAAGACAAATGTTTCTGTCACACACACACAAGTAGTCAGACATCGGAGAGTCTGCTCTCTGACACATCTTCTTTTCCAGTGCCCCCTGTCCTCTAGTCCAGTGGACTTACTGAGCTCCTGCCCTCACATCTGCATCCCAGTCCTCAAGATGGTACAACAAAAAGAGTGTTTGTCCTTTTTTCCCAACACCTTCCAGAAGTCTTACATATTTCTGCTTAAACTTCAGTGCCCAGAACTTAGCAACTGGCTATAAACAAAGCTGGAAACTGTAAAATTTTGGTTGATTGTATTGCCATTCCTTCAAAATTTGTAGTTCTGACAGGACAGGGGCTTCAAAAAGAGCAGATAGCAATTGCTACAAAGTCTTCCTTTTGGCTATGAAACATCTGTTTTACACTCCCTTCCCACATATGGAACACATTCAACCTCCAAAAGAGAAAAGTAAAGCAAAATTTCTATCTGGTAACTACATCTTGGTGGAGGTTCAGTATCTCTGGATGACATAAGGTTCTTCCCTGCAAGTTCAGATGTGGCTCTTCATAATCCAGTAACCTATAAAGGAACAGATAATCCAACGGTACATACACACCATGGTTAATAGGACTGGGTTCAAATGATTACAGCTTTCATTTAGAAAAGGGAGAGCAGGAAGCACTCAGTGCTCCCTGGTCCATAGCAGTCCCCAAGTCCAGTTGGGGCAAACTCGAGGCCACCTCCAGCCCTGGTAGTAGGGTAAGCTGCTGGCCAGCCCATCTGTTAGTCCTAAGAAATCTCATCTCAGAACATGTTGGTCTTTTGTCCTTTGTGGTCAAGGATCTGTCTTTTCTGAGATTACTCCCTTTTCCTCCTTCCCCACAGCCATATCTGAGCGAGCGCTGGAAGGGGCGCTCCCTAGAGTTCCCTAGAGTTTGTGCAGACTGCTTCCGGCTGGCTCAGACTTAGCACCTAGAGTATGTTATGCAGAGAGTCACAGTCCTAGGTTGTGGCAGGCTGGCCCTGGCCCTTCTGTGGCAGTATAGTTTGCTTGATGATGTAACAGGCTTCCAAGCTTTCTTCTTTGATTTGTGCCTGGAGACTCACTTGGCAGTTACCTCCCCTGCTCTGTCCACCCAGCTCCACTTGACTTGCTATAGTCTATTTCTTCCAGGACATGACTTTCTTGCATGTTTAGTTGAAGTATGACTATAGCACATTTACTTAAAAAGACACAAATCCTAGAGTAAAACTTGATCAGTTTTCACAAAATGATCACACCTTTGTGACCCAGATTTATTCCTAGAAGTGATTCATTTTCCTGACATATTTACTAGTAAGTATTAGTTTTGCCTATCTTTAAATAATATAAACAGATCAATCCATGTATTCTTTTTGGGCTTGGATTCTGTGGGCCAGTGTTATAATCATGAGAGTCATCCAAATTGTTGTGTGTGGCTGATTTGTTTATTCTTGCTGTTCTATGATATTCATCACATGAACACACCACAAATTATTTGTCAATTCCACTGTTTGATGAGTATTTGAGACAGTAACCAGTTTGGGATTAGTAGAAGTAGTGCTGCTATGAATGGACTTCTTATTGATTAATTTATACACATCCTTCTTTTCAGCATTGTCCTAGTTAACTATTGTTGCATAACAAAGTACCCCAAAACTTAGTGAAATAAGAACTGCTCATATAATAGTACTCATGAATTTTGTGGGTCAGTTAGTTTGAGGGGAAGAGAAGATATGGTTTGTTTCTCTTTACCTCATTTGAGATCTCAGGTAGGAAAACTCAGATGGCTGGGGAAGTTTGAGCTAGTTGGGAGCCTGAATGATATGGAGACTTTTTTATTCCCATATCTTATGTGTGGACTGGGATAACGCAAAGGTTGGGTTTTCCTTTGAATGTACATAGAATATCTGTCCACAGCCTATTCATACAGCTTAGACATTCCTCACTAAGCCATATAGTTAAGCTTCTACATGATCTGAAAGAAAATATTCTGGGAAGAAAAATAAAAGCTATAAGGTTTTTATGACCATCTTTGAAAACCTGCTATATCATCAATATCACATTCTGTTCAGAGCAGTTATAAGTTCTCCATGATTCATGAATCATTCTTCATGATTCTACCTCTTGCTGAGATATACATCATAGAAATTGTAGCCATGTTTTATATTTCTTAATTAAAGATATGCAATCACGTCACCTTTTCTCTGCTTTTTTCTTTCTCTTTTCTTTTTCTTTTTTTTTCTTGAGATACGGTCTCGTGTTGTAGTTCAGGCTGGTCCTGAACTCAGCCTCAAACTCACAGCAATCCTCTTGCCTCTGCCTCCCGAGTGCTGGGATTACAGGCGTGAGCCACCACGCCCGGCACTGTGGTATGCGGCACTGATTGCTAGTGGGTGTGAGTCTCCATGCCTAGAATTGTTGTATGTGGTTACTGGGGATCGAACCTGGACACTTGCACTTGCAAGGCAGGCACAGGAACCACTGAGCTAAATCTCTGGCCACCTTTTCTATTTTTAAAAACTGATTTGTAAAAATTGTATTTGTACACATTTGCATTACATAATTACTATGTCCATTGTGGGGAGTTAGTAAATGTATATAATACATACTAATTCTTTTTATTTTCCTTTCTCTTCCCCTCACTCCATCTCTTGGTCCCCTTCCTATTTGCAAAATATTTATCTTCCCGTGTCCTATCATCTATCTTTTATTCTGCTGTTTAAATTATTTATATATTGAGTTTCTCATAGGAGAAACCATGAGATATGTAAGCTTATGTTTTTTATTTATTTCACTTATTTCTACGGTCTTCAGGTACATACATTTTCCTACAAATAACTCAAATATCCTTCTTATGGCAAAGAAGAACCTTACTGTGTATAAACAACAAATTTTCTTTATTTATTCATCTATTGATGGACCTATATGCCACTTACAAGATTTAGCTATTATGAATTGTGCTGCTGTAAAGATAGATATGCTTGTATCACTACAATATGATGTCCTTAACTCTTTGGGGAAGATACTAGAAGAGGAGTAGCTGAATCAAATGGAATTTGTATTTTAGGTTTGTTTGTTTTTTTTTTTTTAAGGATATACATATTAACTTCCACAGTGATTGCACTAGTTTATATTCCCACCAATAACGTAGAGAGTTTCTTTTTTTCCCCACTAGATTTGCCAGAGTTTATTGTTTGATTTCTTGATACTACCCATTGTTTCTGGAGTAAGGTGGGATCTCAGAGTTGTCTTAATTTGCATTTTTCTAATGGCCAGAGATGTGGAGCATTCTTTCATGTATTTATTGGCTATTTGTACTTCTTCCGAGAAGTGTCTATTCATTTCAGTTGGGTATTTTTGATTTGGTCTTCTATTTTGGGGAGTCCAATATTTTTAGTTCTTTATATATTTTAGATATTAGCTTTCTGTGTGAGGAATAGGTGGCAAAATTTTTTTCCCATTCTGTAGGTTGTCTCTTTACTCTATTAGCTATTTCCTTTGCTGTGCAAAGTTTTAAAAATTTGACATAATCACATTTGTTGATTCTTTATAGTATTTCCTGTGCAACTGGGGTCCTTTACAGAGAGATTTCACTACTCTTATGTCTTGAGGAGTTGTACTTATTTTATCGTTCAGTAAACTGCTTCTTTTTAAATATTTATGTCTTTGAGCTGTTTTTGATTTTTATTTTAGTACATGGTGAGAAATCTGAGTCTAGACTCAGTGTTCTGCATATAGATAGCTAGTTTTCCCAGCACAATTTGTTAAATAGGTTATCTATCTTTTAGCATATGTTTTGGGCTCTTTGTCAAAGATCAGATGGTTTAATGGTTTGGAGGCTGTTTCAGAACCCACTTTTCTGATCCATTGATCCACCTGTTTTTGTGCCAGTATGTCAGGAACAGTTCTATATAATTTGGGAGAAAAATCATTTCATAGTTAAAATTAGGCCTAGTTTTCCTACCTACAAGCCAGCCGTAGCATGTCGAGACATAACTCCGCTTTCACCTCTGGTCACAGCTAAGACCTCCATGGTCCCTTGATGCTGTGATGCTGCAGGGCAGGATTACACCAGCTGAAGACATCTTGTGAACTAGGATCTTCATCTATATAAGTTCTCATTGTTCTAGGATTATTGCCGGCCACCTAGCTTTCTGGGTCATCTGTTACATTTTGATACTCCAGGTGTACTGAATAAAGGTGTGGTAAACTCAGAGTCTTTTATCTCTGCACTGCACTGCAGCACTGATCAGGCCCAGACCTCAGCTCTTTTCTAAAACTCGTTTCTATCTATAGTTAATTCATCTTGTGCTGCTGTGGCTCACAGGAGACTAGAACTCACTGCAGAGGTTCTAGTATAGTAACATCCTTTTCCTTGTTCCCTACACCCATGCCATGCTATATTTTTTAATCACTATGGTTTTGTAATATAACTTAAAATCCAGGAATGTATATCTTCTGCCTTGGTCTTATTGCCCAGAATTCCTTTTGCTGTTCTGGGTCTCTTCTGGCTGCATATGAATTTTAAGATTCTTTTTTTTTTTTTATAGTTCTGTAACAGATGCTATCGGTATTTTTGTTGGGAATGAATTAAATCTATGTATCACTTTTAGCAGTATGTCCATTTTGACAATGTAGGTTCTACCTATTCAGGATCAGAGAATATCTTTCTGTTTTCCAGTATCTTGTTCAATCTCCTATTTCAAAGTAGTATGGTTTTTATTATAAAAGTCTCACTTAGGTTAATTTCTTTTTTGTTTTTGGTTTTTTGCGACAGGGTCTCACTTTGTAGTTCAGGCTGGCCCTGAGCTCAACCTCAAACTCACATCACAGCAATCCTCCTGCCTCTGCCTCCCGAGTGCTGGGATTACAGGTGTGAGCCACCAGGCCTGTCACTGTGGTATGTGGTACTGGTTGCTGCTGGGGTGAGTCTCCACGCCCAGTATTGTATGTGTTTACCGGGGATTGAACCCAGGTCCTTGCACTTGGAAGACAGGTGCCAGAACCACTCAGCTAAATCCCCGGCCCTCACTTAGGTTAATTTCTAAGTATTTAGATTTTTTGAAAGCTATTGTGAGTGGTTTTTTTGTTTGTTTGTTTGTTTGTTTTGAGATAAGAGTCTTGCTGTGCAATTCAGACTGGCCTTGAATTCACTATATAGCCCAAAATGTCTTGAACACACAGCAATCTTCCTGGCTTAGCCTCTTAAGTGCTAGTACTACAGCCATGCACTACTATGCTGGAAGTTGTATTGTTTTTTACATTTCTTTTTCAGTGAGTTCATTATTCGCATTGGCATAGGGGAATACCCCTGATTTTTGTGTATTGATTTTGTATCCTGCTACTTTGCTGAATATGTTTATTAGTTCTAGGAGTCTTTTGAATAATCTTCTGGGTCTTCTCTCTAAATTATCCTATTATCTGTAAATAAGGATAATTTGATTTCTTCCTTTACTATACATATCCCTTTCATTTATTTCTCTTGCCTTGTTGCTCTAGCTAACATTTCAAGTATTATATATTTTTAATTGAATTCTTTATTGGTACATTTTATATACATATCATGATCATACTCAATACTGGGAATTTTTACCAGTATATGACATGAGTTGATTGTCATTTTTACCCATTTCCCTACCCACCTTACAACCCCCCCCCCATATATTATATGGACTAGGAGTGGTGATAATGGAATTCCTTATCTTGTTCCTGATATTAGGAGAAAAACTTTTAGATGACTTTTTTCAGATTTAAATAAGGACCTTCTGTACCTATTTTATTCAGGGTTTTTATAATGAATAGATGTTGGATTTTGTCAAAAGATTTTTATGTGTCTATTGAAAGGATCATGTGATTTTTGTCCTTGCATTTATTTATATGATGTGTACATTTATTTTGTATATGTTGAACTATTCTTGCATTCCTGGGATGAAGGCTACTTAGACTTAATGTGTGATCTTTTTTTTTTTTTCCATTTTTAAAAAATCTTTATTGGTACATTAAATATACACATAATGATTGCACTCCATAATGGGGATTTGTACCAGTATAAGACACAACTTAATTCTCATTTTTTCCCATAGCCCTACCCACTCTACCACCCCCCCATATACATAAAATTTGTTTCCTTACTTTTTTGTTACAATCTCAACATTTTCCCCCTTCACCTTATTTTACATTGAGCATTTTCTATTTCACAATATATAACATACAATGCTAGGACTCATTTACATCTTTATTTTCTCATACCAGAGAAAAGATGCGATATGTACCTATCTGTGCCCTATTTATTTCACTTATGAGGATTCCCTCAAGGTATGTCCATTTAAGTAGAAATGATTCAAACTTATCGTTTTTTATGGCAGAGTAATACTCCATTCTGAATGTGTGATCTTTTTAACAATTTTTTTGTAATCTATTTGCCAGTGTCTTGTTGAAGATTTTTGCATCTGTGTTCATTAGAGAAATTTGCATATGGATTCTTTATTAGAAGAATCTTTGTCTGGTTCAGAAATCAAGGTGATACCATCTTCTAGGAATGAATTTGGAAGTATTCCTTCCCTTTTAATTTCATTAGCTTGAAAAGAATTGGCACTAGATCTTCTTTAGAATTCTTGTACAATTCAGATGTGAATAATTTATTTTGTTGCTTATTACTGCTTCGAAGTCATAACCTGTTTTTGAACCAATAGTTACTGATAATCTTCTGGATTTTGGCAGTGTCCCTTGTGATTTTGCCTCTTTCATTTGTAATAACATTGATATGTGTCTTTTTTCATAAGTTTGGTTAAGGGTTTGTCTAGTTTGGTTTTTTTTTTTTTTTTTTTTTTTTTTTTTTTTTTTTTTTTTTTTTTTTTTTTTTTGGTTTTTTTTTTTTTTTTTTTTTTTTTTTTTTTTTTTTTTTGAAGAACCAGATTTTCAATTCATTGATTCTTTGTATTTTTTTAGTCTAAATTTCTACTCTCATTTTTATAATCTTTTTCCATGTATTAGCTTTGGATTTAGAGTTCTCTTGTTTTTCTAGGAACTTACGGTGCATCATTAGGTTATTTGTTTGAGCTAACTCTGTTTTTCTGATGTGGGCATTTCTGGCTACAAACTTCCCTTCTAGGACAGCTTTTATTGTATCTCATAAGTGCCAATTTGTGGCATTATTTTTTGATTCTAAGAACTGTCTTATTTCATCCTTAATTTCTTTAAGTGAGTCACTGATTATTCAATATTCGGTATTTTAAAATCTCCATGTGGTTGTGTAATTTCTCTGGTCTGTTTTGACATTGATTTATAGTTTAATTGCTTATCATCTGTGAATATGTGTGAGGTAATTTTTATTATGATCCATTTAAGCATGCTTGGAGGGCTACTATATGGTCTATTTTTCAGAAAGTTCTATGCCCTGGTGAGAAGATTGTGTGCTCTGTTGTTTTGGGGTAGAACACTGTCAAGATCTAATAAGTTTGTTTGATGGTATGGCTCAACTCTGATTATTTCTTTGTTAATATTTTTGTCTAGTTATTTTGTTTATTTGTGATAATGGGATATTGAGATCTCCCTTTATAACTGTGCTGTTGTTTTTCTGATCTTTTACTTTCAATAATGTTTGTTTCATGAATTTGGGTGCACTGGTACTCGATACATATATACTTACAACTGTTATCTTTTCTTGTTGAATTCTTGCTTTATAGAATTGCTATATTTAATTCTTGCTTTTCTGCTGTGATATGTAGTGACCTTCTTTTGATCAGTTTTGGGTCTAAATTCACTTTTTGTGAAAATAAGATAGCTACTCCTCCTTCCTTTTAGGCTCCTGGTGCAAAGAATATTTAATTCCTTTGCTCTTTAGTCTATGAATTTCTTTTTGGATTAAATGTATTTCATATATTCAGTATATCACTGAGCTTTGTAGGGGGGGGGTCCAATCTGCAAATCTGTGTCCTTTGACTGGGGAGTTGAAACTATCCACATTGAGAGTTACCACTGAAATTGTCGACTTATTCCTATCATTGTACTATTTTACTACCAAGTTTACAACATATCATCTTGAACGCCTTTGAGCACTGTATGAGAATTTTCCCATATTCCTACCAAATCACCATGTGACCTTTTCAATTTCACCTAATTTGGTGAGTATGAAGTAATAGCACACTGAGATACAAACTTCTATTTTCTTTGCATTTTCCTAATGACTAAAGATACAAGCTGTAGTGGACTGAATTGTGTCTCCCACAGATACCGGTACTAACTCCTGAAAGCCGTAAATGTTACATTGCTTTGTAAAGTTTTAGCATATGTGATTAAATAAAAGATTTTTAGATGAGATTATCCTGGATTATCTAGTGGTTCTAAGTGTTATCATAAGTGTCCCCATAGAAGAGAGGCAGAGGAAGATGACACTTACATGCAGGAAATAGTGAGGGGAGGAAGGAAGCAAAGATTAAGTGTTGTAGCCACAAGCCAATACCAGCAGCCACCATGATCTAGAAAAGGCAAGGGACAGATTTTCTTCCAGGCCTTCTAAAGGGAGCGTGACCTTGATTCAGACTTCTTTCCTCTAAAACTTTGAGAGAATAAATTATCTGTAAATTTAAGTCATCTTAATTATGACTATTTGTTATGTCAGCCCAGGAAACTATGACAAGGCAGTTTTTATTTTCTAATGGCCATTTATATATCTTCTTTAAGGAAGTATTTGTTCATTTGTATATACGATACATGTGTATATGTATGTATAGCCAACATTTGGGTTGTCTGCCATTTAACTTACTCAGTTTTAAGGCTTCTTTTTGTACATTCTGAATCTAAATTGAACTAGTTAGAGATTTCTGGGAAGCAGAGGCTGAGGTGGAGTTAGAAGTATGAAAGGCTAGGGCTGGGGATTTAGCTCAAGTGGTACCACGCCTATGTTAGAAGCACAAGGGCCGGAGTTCAATCCCTGATACCAGTAAAAAACAAAACAAAACAATAACAACAAAAAAGGCTTGTTGTATAATAACATCTATAATTAAAAGGAAGGTGAATTGGATCAAAGAAAGCATCAGAATACAATACAGACACAGTGGTCTCTGACAGCCTAAGAAACAGCCCTTGAGCAAAGACTGCCCATTCTGGGTCCCAGGTTAAGTGCAGATATGCAGTCCCTGTACCAGTGCCTCATTTAGCCATCGACTCTGCAAATACTGCTGGGCTCTCATTCCCTTTCCTAATCATTGGCCTAGGACTCCCCCAAAAAGCATGAACTTGGCTCAAAATCTGATGCAGACCGGAAGAAGCTAAAGGAAAGAGTGAGCTCATCACACTGTTTGCAGTTCAGTCATGGGGCCTCCCTAACAGCAACCTGAATGTCACCCCCCTTGTTGTCATTTATACCCTATAATGTAAACATATTCTCCCAGCCTATTCTTGTCTCTTGTATTTAGTTTTTTATATGTGTCATGATAAGAAATATTTGTCAATCTCAGGTTTTCTTCTAAAAGAATTTTTAAAAAACAACAACAACAACAAAATGGTGGGCCAGGGATTTACCTCAGTGGTTCTAGCACCTGCCTTGCAAGTGCAAGGTCCCAGGTTTGATCCCCAATAACCACATAAAACAATGTCTGGCATGATGACTCCCCCACCAGCAGTCAGTATCACATACCACATTGTGGCTCACACCTGTAATCCCAGCACGCAGGAAGCAGAGGCAGGAGGATCGTTGT